>JAWNLR010000543.1:0-17235 GCA_035042205.1 Drosophila infuscata | reverse complement strand
TATGGGTTGGTTTAATAGTTTATTGAATAGTTTATTGAATATTGTTAGATGTTAATGAGTTTCAACATTAAATCGTGTTTTCTTCAGCTTGCTCGAACAATCAACTTCACTCGTCGCGCAGCTCACTCGACTTCCTTTCTCAAAGGTTCATACGCAACTCCGCTTGAGCCACAGCTCTCACAACCTATTCCGTCAAAGGCCGAACTGCAACTCTCTTGTCGTCGTCACGTCATCGTCGTCGTCGTCTTCGCCGCTTCTCTTCCTCGATCGGATTCGCCGTCTTGCGAATTCGCTCTCGTTGCTCTTCGTCGTCTCGGTATCGTTGTTGTCTAGGGATCGTCGTTACTGTTCTTCATGTTCGTCGTTGTTGTTGGCGTTGGTCTCAGAAACCACAAACCAATCCCACATTAATTAAAATTGAATCATACATACAGTGGCTACAAGCCAATTAGAAGCAGCGTCAAGCAAAAATTTCAATTGCCTGTCATGAACTCATTATTCATTATTTTTCAAAAATTCCAAAGACCCATGGCAGGTACATTTATTGACCACCGAAATGAATATATGACCCTAATAAACGGGAATTTCCAGACCCGTTAGGTCGAGTTATGCAAAAAAACTACCTACTTTATTGTGCAGGCGTATTTGAAGCAGTTACATTATGTACAGTTAGGTTGCAAAAACCTGGGTTTTCCGCCTAAAGTAGAATATTTTCGGTAAGAATAGACCAATACTTCATAGTCAGTTTAGTTATTTTCTGCATCTCGAGTGGAACAAGCCTACAAGGACAATGGACAAACGGACTACCATTGATCAAAGGAAACTCATCCTGGAACAATTAAAAATTGGATATTCATATCGCCAAATAGCTAAAATGGTCAATCTAAACACCTCAACTGCATTCCACATCATTTTGAGTTTTGTATCCGAAAATTGGACAGAGGACATGGGCGGAATGGCAACAAACCCGATTTTCACCGAGCAGGACGAGCCGAGGATCATCAAGAATTCAGGGGGAAATCTAAAGCTATCTGCTCAAAAACTGACTCAATAGGTGCAGGATGAAATAAGGAAAAAGTTCAGTATGGAAACTGTGCTCCAAGTTCTGCGAAACCATGACTTTAAGGCCCGAGTACCACAGAAAATTAAATTTGTAAAAGCAAAAAATAGATGGTCTAGGATGACGTCCGCCAAAATCCACTTGGGCAGGGATTTTGTGTTCTGGAACACAATCATATTTGAATATGAGTACAAATTCAAAATTTTTTACCAGGACGGATGGAATTAAGTGTGGCGACACTCCAATACTGAGCTAAATCCCAACACACATAAAGGCAATAGTCAAGAACGGCGGAAGAAATGGTGTGGTATGGGCATCTATCTCGGCAGCCGGTGTCGGAATTTTTGTGATAATTGTAACTTACAAGCCGGACAAATGCTGCAACATACCGATGAAGACGAAAGCAGCGAAGATGACGAAAGCAGCGACGATGACGAAGGCAGCGGCGATGACGAAGGCAGCGAGAATGAAGAAAACGCAACGGGACGGGAAGGAATACAGCACGTCGAGTAACGGACACAGTGCATAATAGCGAACAAGAAATGGCGAACGATATACAGACACCGCGATTACCTATGAGTTTTCGTGACGTAGAAGAATACATCAGAGTTTTCGACGGTAGTGATGAAATTGCTGTAGAAGTCTAGATTACAAAATTCGAAGAACAAGCGTTGTTCATGTGACATTCAAAAACTGATTTTCACTAAAAAATCACTTAAAGGAATTGCAAAGTTGTTTGTGTTGAGCGAGAAACATTTGAGTTCGTGGCAAGCATTGAAAAAGGCCATATTGAGTGAATTTACAGTGGCTACAAGCGAATTAGAAGCAGCGTCAAGCAGAAAATTCAATTGCCTGTCATAAACTCATTCTTCATTATTTTTCAAAAATTCCAAAAACCCATGGCATACATGTATTGATCACCAAAATGAATATATAACCTTAATAAACGGGAATTTCTAGACCCGTTAGGTCGGGTTATGCAAAAAACTTTATGGTGCAGGTGTATTTAAAGCAGTTACATTATGTACAGTTAGGTTGCAAAAATCTGGGTTTTCCGCCTAAAGTTGAATATTTTGTGATAATTTTGTGGTTATTGCAACAACAATGGGCAATATACTAAAAGAAAATTTACTCCAAAGTGCCGAGAAGCTAGGAATCCGACGTACTTTCCGGATCTACCTGGACAAAGACCCCAAACATCAGTGCGGAATAGTACAGTCCTGGCTTAAATCGAACTGCCCCCACATGATAATTCCACCGGCCCAGTCTCCAGATTTATTTGTTATTGAAAATTTGTGGGTTCTGCTGGAAAATAACATCCGGAATCACGAGATATCCAGCAAACAAGATCTCAAAAATGCTCTGCAGGAGGAGTGGAGCAAGATCAGCCTAGAAACTACCTGGAAGCTGGTATCTTCCATAAAAAATAGGTTAAGCGAATTTGCTAAAGCTAAAGAATATCATACTAAGTATTATTATCCTTATTCAAGCTTTTATACGCCAAATATTGAACTTTTTTTAAGACTGCTTCTAATCGGCTTGCACATGTTTTTGGAAATGTTTTCAGTTTTTGACTAATTTTAATTAATTAATTAATATTTTAATAAAAACTAAAGTTTCTTTTTGAAATATGATATAACATTAAACAAATTGGCATTTAAACATTTTGAATTTGTTTCCTTGTTTAAACTTTATAGCACTTTAAATTTTTTGCTTGACGCTGCTTCTAATTCGCTTGTAATCACTGTAGATCACAAGGTCAAGCAAAGAAATACACACGCTTTTGAGGGAAAACAAACGTCGTAGTAATGAAACTGTATATGAGTATTACTACCGAATGAAAGATTTTGCATCTCGTGGAAGAGTTGAAGACGACGCACTTATACAATACGTGATCGATGGAATTGACGAACTTTCAATGAATAAATCTATTCTCTACGGAGCAAAAACTTTTTGTGATTTTAGAACCAAACTGAAAGACTACGAAAAAAATGAGTGCAAATATGAAGAAAAGCAAGAAATTCTATAAAGAGAAAAGATGCAAGGGGCGAGAAATTCGATTAAGAGGAAAATATGCAAGCCGTTCAGAATGGAAAGAACGGAAATTATTGTTTCATTTGAGGTGATATCGGACACTTTTCAAACAATTGTGAAAACAAAGACAAGGGGAAAAAATGTTTTAAGTGTGAGCAATTCGGACATATTTCAGAAAATTGCAAAAAAGACGTCGAAGAAGAAACAAATATGCGACGTATAAAAAAGTACATTGAAGTAACACCAAAAGAAGTTACGCAAAACATAGCCGAGGATCGCACGACGCATACCAAGATTGAATATGCGGTACTACAAGCGCGCTATCACATACTGGAGGAGCAGTACAGAGAGTCGGAGTTGCGTGCCGAGGAGCGCTTGGCCGACGAGCAGAAGCGTCATCGCGAAATGTTGGACAGTGTGGAACGCGAAGCCTTGCTAAAGAATGAGAATTGCCAGATGAAGATCAAAGCCACCAAAAACGAGGCGAATGCACTGCGCGACGAGGTACAGCAATTGCGTTTTTTGTGCGATAAACAGGCCAACGATTTGCATCGCACCGACGATCAGTTGCACCAGAAATACGATGAGCAGCTGCAAACGCTACGCCAGCACAAAAAGAAGAAACAGAAGTCACAGCAAACGCTAAGACTGGACTGGTTCAGATTATATACCCACGCACGCACCACTTTTTTTTTAATATCTTCACAATATATATATGTTTTTATTCAATTATCGCAACCACCAACGTTGGTCGCCAGTTGTAACGAACCTTTTAATTCGGGGCTTTAGCTGAACTGAAACTAAGTCGAGCTGTAAGTCCGTGCAACAAATTTATTTAGTTGCGCTTGCTATAATTGAAAACACAATATTTCTTGGATAGATTATTATTTTTATTTATTTATTGCACGATTTTAATTTCTCAATTGTCATTTCAGCCCTTCACTGGATTTTCGCAAGCACCAGGCTCCGTTAACTAGCTAGGCTAAGTTCAGTACTCAGCCCGTCCAACAAAGATTTCGCACAGCGGACCACAGCACAGTGGTCGCCTTGATCCCCCTAGGGTTGCCTCTAGCACTGTGAATCTAAGATTCGCTTACCACTAACTTGTACTGCCATCTATGCTTACACCAGCGGCAGACAATGGTTGGTGCCAGCAAATGGCAGTGGAAAGTTACCAGAGATCACGCCACCGAAGAACATCACGCCACCTCGGTACAGTCCCGACAAAAGGTCACTGGCTGACCTATATAAGGAGCGCCGCAGCACGGCGCGATGCATTGCATTGGAGACATTCAAAAGCAAAGAGTGTAAAGCTAACAGTCAGTGAAGACAGAGTGAAGCTATAGCCTGTGAAGTAACGCCTCTGGAGCAGAAGGAGTGCAGCGCGAGTCAACGGAGACAGTAAAACACAGTGAAACCAAAACCACACAGCAGCAGCAAGTGAAAGTGAAGCATTGGCATTGGAGTGATACATCGCATCACCCAATCCCCACAGATCGCGCAGGACACTGAGGTCCTGAAATTGGTGACAAAACGAGATCCTTGCCACGCGAGAATTTAGTCCCGGCGGAGCCGGACAGATTCAAGCGAACAGGTGATTGTGACCGAGCCAACGTAAGGCCGAAGTGCCACGGCGAGTGCCGAGGAGTTTTCACCACATCAATCCAAACATAAAGTGCAATAAAAATAAATATAATAATCACAATTAAATATATTAGTGTTGTTAATTCTCGCAAGCGCAACGAATATAAATTTGTTGCACGAACCCACAGCTCGGCTGAGTTTTAGCTTAGCTTTAACCACCGAACTAAAAGGTTCGTTGCAACTGGCGCCCAACGTTGGTGATTGCGAGAGTTAATGAATATATTTATTGTGAAATTTTAATAACAAAGAAAACAAATAAATATGGTGCGTGCGTGGGTGTACAATCTCAAGAAGGACGAGGTGATGCGGTACGGAGAAGAGTTCCAGGTGAAACTATCCGGCACACTGGACGCGATGCGCAGGCAATTTGGAGAGTGGGTGGGTACCCACGAGATCAGACTGCCATACAGTGCAAGGATAGAGGAATTGGCGGCGACTCATGGCAGACAATCCCCTGCCAGAGAAGTCGAAGTTGCGGATGCGAGAGAGCCGTCATTTGTGGATGTCGCACATCTCAGCATCTCGGCAACAAGCGCAGCAGCGCGCGCTGGAGACGCCAATCACTCTATTTGGGGAGCAGCGTCCACACCACTGCCACAGAGGAGAGTGTCCAAACACGAGCAAACAGCACCAACTTACTTCAAAGAATGGCACTTAAATGGTACGTAGCCAACAATCAAGACTGGACCAAATGGGTAACTTTTGTCCAGATTTTTCAAGAATATTTCTTGCCAAGAAATTATTTTGAGAATCTCAAGGACGAAGTTACCCGAAGACGTCAGGCTATACAAGAGCCATTTAAGGTATACATGGTGGAAATGCAGACGCTAATGCGGCCACTGCAGTATTCAGCTGAAGCACAGCTGAACCGGATTTACAACAACAGCCTCCCAGACTTACGAGTGTTCGCCAGGCCACATCTGTTGAGCTATTGAGCTTTTTCAATAGCTATCGGATTTTTCCAAAGTCACACAAATAAATAGAAATGCACCGAAATTTGCTTTCTATAAATTTAGTTTATTTGCCTTCGTGGCCAAACTTAAAAATAGTTACAATTATTTATTATAAGCTCCGAATTGAGCTTTGCACTTTAATTGCACGAATTAATTATTTGGCAAGCGGTGTCGAATACCGTGCCGCGACTTGAATTCTCGATTGACGAAATAGAACTAATTAGCTGCCGAATTGCAGCTGCTGCTTGCGCTCAACAAAAGAAAAAAGGCAAGCAAAGTGAAAATAAATGCAATACAACGAAATGCCGATGAGCATATACAAAACAACAGTTATGATCGTTACGTTAATTTGCTCTTTATGCTGCGCAGAGCATAACTTATCAAAGAGAAACAAGATAGAACGTTGCAGTCGGACGTAACCGACAGCGGAATAATATTATACCTTAATTTGTGTACAGTTACGAAATACTTGAATTGCGGGGGATATGGGCGTTTATCGGTTTTGGGGGCGGGAGTGGGCGTGTCCCAAAAAAATTGTGGAGTTCGGTCTCAGTAATATACCTTCTAAGTTTGGAAACTGTAGCTCTTAAATTGCGGGAGATACAGGCATTTATCGTTTTTTAAGGGCGGGAGTGGGCGTTGTCCAAAATTTTTTTTCCACATTTATGAAGGGTGTTACTAGCAATATACCTTTAAAATTTGGTGACTTAAGTTTTCAAATTGCGTGAGATATATGGGTTTATCGATTAACACCAACAGGTGTATCGGTTTAGGTAGGTGGAGTGGGCGTGGCTGTCCAATTTTTTTATCAATCTTTGGGGGAGTTACCAGTAACATACCTGCAAAATTTTGCGACTCTAGCTTGCAAATTACGGCAGATATGTGCATTTTAAATTTCTAGGGATGAAGTTCCTGGGGGCGGCGGATGTGGGCGTGGTCCAAAAATTGGTATGCCAATCTTTGGAGGAGGTTACCAGCAAATTGCCTTCCAAGTTTGGTTACTCTATCTTTAAAATGTTCGGAGATATAGGGAGTTATCGATTTACAATCGGAATTGTCGATTATAGGCGCAGGTGTGGGCGTGGCACCACAAATTTGTTATCGGTTCTTAAGGGCGACTACCAGTAACATACCTACCAAATTTGACGTTCCCTACTCAAAAACTGCGGAAGATATAGCCATTTGAAAATTTTAGTGGCGGGGGTGATGGGGGCGTCGGAGGTGGGCGTGGCACATGCCGATCTTTCAAGGACCTCGCCAACAACCTACCAACCAAAATTGGTGACTGTATCCATTAAATTGTGAGAGACATTTGGAATTTACTGCTATCGGAAATCTAAATGTATCGATAATTCAGAAACTGAGGCAGTTATCGATAAAATAACGCAAACTTGATCTGCGCCTGGTATACGAGATCTTATATTCCAAATTTGAAGTCTCTAGCTCTTATAGTCTCTGAGATCCGCGTTTTCATACAGACGGACAGACGGACAGACGGACGGACGGACAGACGGACAGACGGACAGACAGACGGACAGGGCTAGATCGACTCGGCTATTGATCCTGATCAAGAATATATATACTTTATGGGATCGGAGATGCTTCCTTCTGCCTGTTACATACATTTGCACAAAACCATTATACCCTTTTTACCCATTTTTAATGGGTTCAGGGTATAAATATAAAGAGAGAAGCTGCTTTAATTGTTGTTTGGCGCGGACGCCTGCGTAACCAAACATTCTCCCCCCGTTGAACAGCACCATTCGGAGCGCACACAACTTGCGCACAGCTCTCTTTATTGTTCCAGTTGACGTCTTGAGAACAGCTACTCTGGAAACGCCGTCAGCACCAGCAACAAGCTCGACCACACGAGCCAGTGGCCATTTAAGGGGTGGCAAGTTTTCATCCTTTACAAGGACAACATCGTTGATGTGAACGCCCGGGCAGGATGTTCTCCATTTGGACCGTTGCTGAAGAAGCGTTAAATATTCATCACGCCAACGACTCCAGAAAATTTGCTGATAATAAGCTATACGCTGCCATCGATCTAGGCGGCTAACGTTTAGCTTGGTGACATCCGGCTCCGGATAAAGTGTGAGCGGCGCAGTACCAAGGAAGTGCGCAGGAGTTAACACATCCAGATCTGCAGGGTGCTCTGAAAGTGGAAAAAGAGGTCGAGAGATTATTATTGCCCCAATGTGGCAAACCAGTGTGCGCAGATCATCCAGGGGCAAAACCGAGGGTCCGACCGACCGATAGAAATGGTATTTTGCTGTCTTCTCCGCCGCCTCCCAAAGTCCACCAAAGTGTGGTGAGCGAGGTGGGATGAATTCGGTTTCACAGGTTTCCGGTTCGACGTTCGCACTTGAAGACGAAGGCGGCACTGGCGCCACCGGCGCACCGGCGACACCGGCGGCGCCTGTGGCACTGGCAGCATCAGCGGTGGCGGCGGCGACGATGGTGTCGCAGTGAGGAGAGCATCAATAGCCGCCGCTGCGGCAGCAGCTGCTCGCGTCCGGGGACATAGCGCAATGGGTAATGGATAAGCGACTAGCGATGATTGTGGTGGCGGTGTGGTCTGAACGAAATTCTCCCCATCCAGATGATATAGTTCCAAGTATTCGTTGTAAATATGATTCCAATCTATGTGCGGCTCCACAAGAGAGATGTGATTCAAATCCAGATACTCCTTGATAAATGCTGAATATTGCGACTTCAAACCAGGATGACGTTCTAATTTGCGTTCTAGGTTACAAAAACGACGATATGCCTGCTGATACGAATCTTCAATTAGATCCACAGCATGCTTGACTGGAAGGCGAACCGAATATTCGCCAGTGTCCAAACGAGCAAAAGTTTGTTTAAAATGCGCTTCACAATCAAGTTCCTCCTTGGTAGATTCATTGACTAAACGGGAACACGACTCTACCTCCCAAAACCGACGAACGATTTCATCAAGCTTGTGATCTGGGCTAGGATTTGGCATCATAACCGAGCTAGTGACCATCAATGAGGCAGGGCTCGCTGAAGAAGTTCCTCCTGTCACTATCCAGCCCAGTTGAGTTTTTTGAAGAATAGGCAAACCAGGAGCGATTTTGATTTGACCGACACACAATAATTCAAAAAACAGGCCAGCTCCAATTAACAAATCAATTTTGTGCGCCTTGAAGAACTCTGGATCAGCCAAGCGAATATTTGAGGGTATATTCCAGAGCTCAGTGTTGACATCGTGGCTAGGCTGATTTCCAGTTATAGACGGAGCTACGAGAACTGAGATGTTGGCAGAGTACGCAGATGCTCGCGATTGAAAGCTTATATCGGCTGAATAGCCTTCTGAGGCAACTGTAGACTCCCCCAATCCTGAGATCAAAGTAGGTGAGCGATGCTTGCGCAGCTGGAGGTGTTGAGCTAAACGAGATGTGATAATGTGCGCCTGCGATCCAGAATCCAGTAGCGCTCGGCAAGGGACTAAAACTCCAGTACGACTTCTAACGTTGATTACAGCAGTTGCCAAGAGCACCACGTCTTGACTAAGATTTTGGGCTACAAGTGTTGCCGAAGGGTTTGCAGCAGACGGATGCGGAGCAAAGTTAACTTGAGAGCCGTCAATCTGATCCTCAAAATGCAGAAGCGTATGATGCTTGGCATTGCAGCGGTTGCAGGTAGTGGAGCTGCACTCCTTTAGCCGATGACCTTTACACAGGCAATTAATGCAAAGGTTGAGCTTCTTTACCTCTCGTAGACGCAGTTGCGGAGACAGATTTCCAAAACGGGAACAGTTATAAATTAAGTGGCCAAAGGTCTCACAAAACACACATTTATTTGTGTTGGAGTTAGTAGCGACAAAGGCCTTTCTGCTGGTGTTAACGATTATACTACTTTTTCCCACCTTAGAGCTAGGCGTATACGTTGCCATAGCGTGTTCCACATTTTCCAACCTTTGACATCGTCGATCCAGAAATTCCAAGAACTGCTCACAAGTCGGAATAGTATCCATCGGTGCTGTCTCCTCCCAACTGATCTGCGTTGCCTTGTCCACTTTCTGCGATAATGATTCCCGCAATCTGCTCAACGTTGCCCAGGCTTTGTAGAGCGCGCATGTTGGAATTAACCGTATCCGAAAGGGTTCGAAGTTTTACCGCTGACGACGACTCGATGCAATCTAATCCCAATATCTCCGTGATATGTGCTTGGAAGATGAGACGCTTGTTGTTAAATCGTTTTTTAAGGAGATCCAATGCAACTGGATAGTTAGCGCTGCTGATTTCCAACGAAGAAACACTATCCAAGGCTAATCCTTTCAGACACGATCGCAAGTGCTGAAACTTCTCCACATCCGAAAGTCCTGAATCCGCATCAATGATTGAAGAGAACATCGCTATGAACTCTGCAAACTTTGTGTATCCTCCACTAAACTCGGGCAGCTTGATCTCAGGCAACCGGACTCGGCTTTGAGACAAGGTGTGATTGTCACCACAGGACTCTTGCCTCATAGTCGAGCACAACGGCGACGATAACTTTCGTTTGTTAATTTCGCGTCGCAAGCTAGTTTCAACTAATATTGATAAGTCATCAAAACATGCCCGTAATTCACTCCCGATTTCATCATAATCCAGCTCCTCCAACGCGTCATGCATATTGTAAAATGCCTGCTTAGCACTTTCCAACGCCTTGAGCCTAACAGCCAACTCTTCTTCGCTGAGATTCACAATTTGCTCCGGAGCGATAGCTTTGGCCATCCGTTTTACCTGCTCATCAATAGCTTTGGCCTTGGCTTTGTAAAACGGGGCAGTACGAGACTGAACGGCAGCAGAATTATGCATTTTAATATTCCTTTAGGAATCACGGAATTTTTCACTACAACTTTAACACACCAGTTCAAACGATGCAATGTCAATTGGGGGCAAACACCTTGTTCATAAGCGCAAGCAAAACGAAATGGGACAAACGATAACAATGCAGAAACGGCTGCTGCAACTGTTAAAGCAAACACGATAAGCGAATCGACTGCGCAGGCGCCAATGTCAATTTGAGGTCAAACACTTGAACCGAAAGTGAGCACAAAACGAACCGGGAATATCGAAAACAATGCAAGAGCGCGGGCGCAAGTTTTATTAACTCTTTACTTTAAATAATTTGTATTTATTTAAACAAACACAGCTAATTAGATCACGTCGGGGTCACCAATGTTGAGCTATTGAGCTTTTTCAATAGCTATCGAATTTTTCCAAAGTCACACAAATAAATAGAAATGCACCGAAATTTGCTTTCTATAAATTTACTTTATTTGCCTTCGTGGCCAAACTTAAAAATAGTTACAATTATTTATTATAAGCTCCGAATTGAGCTTTGCACTTTAATTGCACGAATTAATTATTTGGCAAGCGGTGTCGAATACCGTGCCGCGACTTGAATTCTCGATTGACGAAATAGAACTAATTAGCTGCCGAATTGCAGCTGCTGCTTGCGCTCAACAAAAGAAAAAAGGCAAGCAAAGTGAAAACAAATGCAATACAACGAAATGCCGATGAGCATATACAAAACAACAGTTATGATCGTTACGTTAATTTGCTCTTTATGCTGCGCAGAGCATAACTTATCAAAGAGAAAAAATATAAAGAGAGAAGCTGCTTTAATTCTTGTTTGGCGCGGACGCCTGCGTAACCAAACAACATCAATTCAACAATTTGGATGAATTGATGCATTTGGCCGAAGCGTTCGAGGAACTCGAAGCCGACAGGGAAAAGCTGAGACTGCAGAGCCGCATGGAGCAGCATAGTTACAGCACGCCACAGCACAGCCGCATGGAGCAGCCGCAGCAGTATGGTAACAATCCACGGCAAAGACGCAGGGAACCTCCACGACAACGCAAGGAAGCGAACTATGACCATATGGAGCCTGCTCAGAGGCAAAATCATCCACGACTTATGGTAATGGTGGAGGAGCGAGCAGAAGCCGAGACTGGACCCAGACCAGCCCCGAGGACGAGACACGACAACGTACAAACCCACATACATAATCCAGCGAGGTCATGCAGATGTTGCGGCCAGGAGGGACACTCGGCAATAGAGTGTACGAATCCTATGCTGGAATTCTGTTGGATATGTGGGCATATTGGAGCTCGTACGTCAGTATGTTGTCCGTCGGGAAACAGAGACCGGCGTGCGCCACCAAGGGGTGAGCGGAAGCCAAACAGGATACGCAACAAGACGCTCATCGGCAGGTGCGCAACTGATAGCTACCGTAGAGATCGGCAACTGTCAGTACAAGGCGTTGATTGATACAGGGGCCACGAGTAGCTTCGTCAGTGAGGAGCTAGCGACGAAGCGCAACCAAACGGCGAGTCCGCATGGCAGATGGCCGAAGAAGCGGAATTCGAGAGCAGATCGAGGTGAACGTCAGACTGGGACGGAGCAGCATGGAGATTGCTCTGCTGATACTGCCAGGAGTCAACGGCGATCTTGTCCTTGGCTGGGACTTCTTGTCTGGCATGGGCACGGTTGTAGAGTGTGCAGGCTTCATGGTGGACATACCAAAGAGGAGAGATTATCCATAGCCACGACAGTCGTTACACCAATACATCCGGAGAAAGTAGCGGCTGTTGTTGTATTGAAGCCCCTTAAGGACACATTCCAAAAATTTTCTATGGTGGAAGAAGCAATGGATCAAGCCAACCGGAAGTGCAAATGGATCCAAAAGTTGCGAACGGACACCAAGAAAAACCCCAGGAAGTATCCAGATTACTATGAAGAGTCTGGAAACCTGTATAGGCACATCCCGCATACAGCTGGAACTGAGGATGCAGCAGCTTGGAAATTGTGTGTGCCTACCGGGAAGAGAAGTCAAATCATGCAAGAAAACCACTTCTCCGCCGCCGGAGTCCATACGGGTAGCAGGAAAGCTATAGCCCGAATAGCAGCGCGCTACTATTGGCCAGCCTTATATAGAGACGTACGAGCATATGCTAAACAATGCGAAATATGTCAAAAATATAAGCAGAGTCAATTGGCGGCTCAGGACCGAGCAAGGCACTATAACCTGCGACGCAGGCCGTGGAGACCAAAAATCGGAGAAAAAGTATGGGTGAGGCTACACCACCTGTCGAATGCTGCTGAAGGATTCGCAGCTAAGCTGGCGCCGAGATACGGAGGCCCGTATCAAATTGTGGATTTTTCGTCACCAGTAATCTGCAAATTGATGAGCCACACAGACAAGCGAATAAGGACAGCGCACATAGGCGACCTGAAGCCGAACAGCGACGGGATTGAGACAGGTGAGTCAGCCAACCAAGAATAACAAAAAATATATGCCTGAAACCGAAAAGATTGAGATGCATATAATATCCCAATCTGTTCGGTTAATTTAAAAAGGGGGGGATGTAAATAGGCCTCTATGCTAAGAGACCATTTATAAGTGTATATAGTCATATAGAACTGTATCTATAGCTGTATATAATTGTATAGAAAAAATCATTTGCATATACAAAACCAAACAATCAAAGCTGGCAGCGACTATTAATTGCATATATAAAACAACCAAAACCAAACAAGCAAAGCAGGCTGAACAACCAAAACAAACCAAACCGGTGAAAGTGCACGCATTCGGCAATGCACCCGAGAGCGGGAGAAATGTCAACCGAGAAAACACGACCATGACCCACTCTCGAGGGCATGCGCTGAATGCGGAATCCAAGTTCAACGGCCGAACAAATAGTTCAACGGCCGTCCAAACGCTGTGATCGGCTTACGCTAGCAACTAGTGTGGGGTCGTGCGCAAAACAAAACTGCAGCGGACTTTGTCCCGAGAAAAGAGCGTTCAGCTGACGAACGTTTTGATCAGCAGTAAGCTTGCGCACGAAAAGGGCAACAACAACGCGTGCGCAGCACCGTCGGTTGACCACACACACTAGTGCAAATGCAAGCATAAAGAGCGCACCGTTGTCGGCTCTCTTACGTTTGGCGCGGGTGCACAAACGCTAGAGAGCACAACAAAATGCATTTTGAGCAATCATTTGCAAGAGGGCAGTGTTGCCTATTTTCTACGATTAGCGCGGGTACGCAAACGATCGAGAAAATGACAACAACAACGTGCACCTCGGACCAAACAAATGCAAGAGTGCGCTGTTGTCTATGTTCTACGTTTAGAGCGGGTGCATAAACGATAGAGAGAACGCCAAACACAAGTGCGTCGGGGAATAAATGAATACATGCAGAGTGCGTCTGTGTTGACTCTCTTACATCTGGCGCGGGTGCGTGAACGATGGAGAGAGAGAGAGCAACAACAACGAATTGCACTTTCTGTACGAACAAGTTGCAGAGCACGCCGTTGTTGATTCTCGTACGTTTTGTGCGGCTGCGAGAACGGGACAGAGGACAACAACAATGCTTGCAATTTTATGCAAATGCATGCACACAGGGTGCATCGAGGATCACTCTCTTACACTTACACGGGTGCGTGAGCAATATGGAGAGTGATGACATGTCTAGAAGAACAGCAACAACAACGTCAAGGAAGTGGACATTGGCACGCGGCTACTGGTCGCCGCATGTCAGACCCGGGTCCTTGCGCGGATCCCAGCGGAGCTGGAACCCGGCGAATGGGGAGCCGAGTTGACGGCGCGGACGAGCGACGCGCAGGATGCGCGCACGGCTACCAAGCCAAAACCGTCGCGTCGAGCGGGGTACCAGGGGTGGGAACTAATCTCATGTAGTTGCAGATGATCGTTCCTGTGGGAAACTGTAAGCTTCCCACTGCCGAAGAAAGAGGGGAGTGTGAGGAGCCATAGTATATGCGCCCCTCACAGCAACTGTCGATCAGGCGGAAATCCGGCCCCGATGCAGTTGCGGCGAATTCGCTCTCTTTCGTCCTCTCCCTTTCTAGCGCAGGTAGTCAGCCATTTGAGCGTGTCTGACACACATATCCATGAGGATATGTACCGTTGGTGTGGGAGCAGTATTGCGGGTGCAATACTGCCATCTATGCTCACACCAGCGGCAGACAATGGTTGGCGCCAGCAAATGGCAGTGGAAAGTTACCAGAGATCACGCCACCGAAGAACAACACGCCACCTCGGTACAGTCCCGACAAAAGGTCACTGGCTGACCTATATAAGAAGCGCCGCAGCACGGCGCGAGGCATTGCATTGGAGACAGTCAAAAGCTAAGAGTGTAAAGCTAACAGTCAGTGAAGACAGAGTGAAGCTATAGCCTGTGAAGTAACGCGTCTGGAGCAGAAGGAGTGCAGCGCGAGTCAACGGAGACAGTAAAACACAGTGAAACCAAAACCACACAGCAGCAGCAAGTGAAAGTGAAGCATCGGCATTGGAGTGATACATCGCATCACCCAATCCCCACAGATCGCGCAGGACACTGAGGTCCTGAAATTGGTGACAAAATGAGATCCTTGCCACGCGAGAATTTAGTCCCGGCGGAGCCGGACAGATTCAAGCGAACAGGTGATTGTGACCGAGCCAACGTAAGGCCGAAGTGCCACGGCGAGTGCCGAGGAGTTTTCACCACATCAATCCAAACATAAAGTGCAATAAAAATAAATATAATAATCACAATTAAATATATTAGTGTTGTTAATTCTCGCAAGGGCAACGAATATAAATTTGTTGGACGAACCCACAGCTCGGCTGAGTTTTAGCTTAGCTTTAACCACCGAACTAAAAGGTTCGTTACAGCACATACACACATACCCATGGATGCATGTTGGCCACGGCTATATGGTTCCTCACACCCTCGAAAGTTAAAGTGTCAAGGATTTGGTCCTACGTCCACTAGGAAGATAGAAAACCGCTAAATTCGATTATAGCAAATCGATAAATCCACATATCTCTCAATTTAATGGATACTGTAACGAACCGTTTTTGTTCGGTGATTATTAGCAGAGCTAAAACTCAGCCGAGCTGTGGGTTCGTGCAACAAATTTGTATTCGTTGCGCTTGCAAGAATTAAGAACACTAATATATTTATTTCTGATAATTATTGAGTTTTATTTGTATTGCACTTTATGTTTGAATTTATGTAGTAAAAACTCCTCGGCACTCGCCGTGTCACTTCGGCCTTTCGTTGGTTGTGTCTCAATCACCTGTTCGCTTGAATCAGTCCGGCTATGCCGGGACTAAATTCTCGCGTGGCAAGAATCTTGATTCGCCACCAATTTCAGGACCTCAGTGTCCTGCGCGATCTGTGGGGATTGAGTGATGCACTGTATCACTCAATTGCCGATGCTTCAGTTTCACTTGCTGCTGCTGTGTGGTTTTGTTTTCACTGTGTTTACTGTCTCCGTTGACTCGCGCTGCATTCCTTCTGCTCCTGACGCGTTACTTCACAGACTATAGCTTCACTCTGTAGCTTCACTGACTTTCCGCAATGCAATGTTGCGGCGCTCCTTATATAGGTCAGCCAGTGACCTTTTGTCGGGACTGTACCCAGGTGGCGTGATGTTTTTGCGGTGGTGTGGTTTATGGTACTTTTCCACTGCCATTTGTTGGCGCCAACCATTGTCTGCCGCTGGTGTGAGCATAGATGGCAGTATTGCACCCGCAATACTGCTCCCACACCAACGGTGCATATCCTCCTGGACATGCGTGTCAGACACGCTCAATTGGCTGAATGCCTGGGCTAGAAAGGGAGAGGACGAAAGAGAGCAAATTCGCCGCAACTGCATCGGGGCCAGATTTCCGCCTGATCGATAGTTGCTGTGAGGGGCGCATATACTATGGCTCCTCACACTCCCCCCTTTCTTCGGCAGTGGGAAGCTTCCAGTTTCCCACAGGAACGATCATCTGCAATTACAAGAGGTTAGTTCCCACCCCTGGTACCCCGCTCCCCAGCGTTCACACACTTGCGCTAAACGTGAGAGAGCCAACGACGGTTCCTTCGGCATTTGTTTCAACACACACTTTGTTGTTGACATTCTCTCCCTCGTTCGCGCACCCGCGCTAAACGTGGAAGATAGTCAACAGTATACTCTTGCCAATGTTCGCTCAAGATGCACTTTGTTGTTGTTGCGCTCTCAGCGTTCGCACACTTGCGCTAAACGTGAGAGAGCCAACGACGGTTCCTTCGGCATTTGTTTCAACACACACTTTGTTGTTGACATTCTCTCCCTCGTTCGCGCACCCGCGCTAAACGTGGAAGATAGTCAACAGTATACTCTTGCCAATGTTCGCTCAAGATGCACTTTTTTTGTCGTTGCGCTCCCCAGCGTTCGCACACTTGCGCTAAACGTGAGAGAGCCAACGACGGTTCCTTCGGCATTTGTTTCAACACACACTTTGTTGTTGACATTCTCTCCCTCGTTAGCACACCCGCGCTAAACGTGGAAGATAGTCAACAGTATACTCTTGCCAATGTTCGCTCAAGATGCACTTTGTTGTTGTTGCGCTCTCAGCGTTCGCGCACTCGCGCTAAACGTGAGAGCCAACACCGGTGCATTCGGCATTTGTTGGTCCAAAGTGCACTTTGTTGTTGTCATTCTCTCCCACGTTCGGGCACCCGCGCTAAACGTGAGAGAGCCAACAGTGCACTCCAACAA
>JAWNLR010000542.1:0-45482 GCA_035042205.1 Drosophila infuscata | reverse complement strand
AAATAAGTTAAAGTACCAAATGTAAAATCGCATTATCACACACACACACACACACACATACGAATGCGTCCTGGTTGAAAAGTCAAGGCAATTAAGTCAGGTGTCACCACATGGGAAGGCAGGGGAATGAGAGGTGCGACAAGGCAGCCCAAGAGTTGCGCATTTCACAACACTGGTCGGATTTACTTAGTCTGAGATCGGTTTGGATCCGCGTTGAGTGCTCTCAACGATATAATAGCTTGAATTTGAATACCGCCCTTTATGCGCTAAACGCTTCACGCTCTCCTTTGTAGACCTACTTCATGGTGTTCACCTTTGGCGCCCTCGTACAAATAGCAATAAAAACTTTCGAGTTGAGTTTAAAGTTGAAGCAGCGACTGTGGCATGTGGCACGTGGCTGCGTGCCACGTATCTAGTTAGCCCTTGCTCCAATTCTGCACAAGTTAATTTACGGTCTTAAATTCCAGCCAACCAACCGACCAACTTGTGGGCGTTCATACTAACCGCCCACGCCCACACAGTCATCAAGGCCAAATAAAATAAGCAGAGTCGCTGAAGGAAAGCGGAAAAAACCAACATAACAAAATATGCGCAAATTGAATAAAAAGAAACATTCATAACGTTGGGCGCAACCGCAAATCGCCCGAGGCTGGAACTTAGAAAATTGCGACACTAGTATAAATATACTATATTACTATACTATATACGGGACGCAAATATTATAAAAGCCAACCACTAATAAATTTCAAAATATTCTTAATAAAACATTTACAGTAATGCCGGAAAATAAATATTATTTTTAATCTAAAACTAGAAATGCTGACAAGTTATGCGCTTTATGGTTCTAGTGGATATATTGCAATATTGCCAACTTTGGCATAAACCCTAGTCAAACAATTTATTTGCACAGTGTATGGAAAAATATTCAAGCTATGGAAAAACTGTAACTAAATAGCAAAAGAAAACACAAATTGCAGCCACCATCAAAACAGCAGCAGCAGCAGCAACAAGCCGCATAGTGATTGAATTTTCACGCATCAATAGTCACAGCAGCAGCAACAACAAGGATAACAAGGATAACGACTACAACAAAAACACAATCATAATGACAGCCCATAAAACGAACAAGTCACATTCCAGCAAATATTATTAAATTGGTTTGGTTTGGTTTTTTGCTAGCGTTTTAGCAGCAAAATTACATAAAAAAAACAAGTGACATCAATTGCTTGTATTTAAGAGCTACATTTTTTTCCAGCGCAGCCAAAAAGTATGCTTCTTTTTTTTTTTTTTTGCTGCCCAACATTTGCAAACAATTTCGATTTATGGCAGCATTTGAATGAGCCAACAAATTTGCAGCAAATCATATAGCAAAGATGAGAATGTGTGACTTGCACGTATCCTGTTTTTGTACGTGGTTTATATTTGCAAAAAGATAAGATAAGATAAGAAAAATATTTCAATCCAAATTTGCAATAAACTTAACAGTTAATTGCTTTTGCTAGGATATTTTTTTAAGGTTATAAAGTAACCTTTTGCTAGGATATTTTTTATTTTTTTTAAGGTTATAAAGTAACCAAAGGTCGGCAAAATTTCCTCAACTGAACCCTCCACGAGGGTGCCGACTGGAAATAGCATCTCAGTGGTCTGAACAGACTGATGCTAGCCAAGATCTGCTACCTGAACCTCTGACCTGCTCTTCATATAGGCATGTCATTGGCTAAGGAGCTTATCATGGTTGAGGTAGGGCCGGACTAAGGTGTAATGCGACCCGTGCCGAAAGTCAGCCTGGCTGGGGGCCCAAAAAATAGCCCAGTCGCTTACGGAGCATATCGGATACCTGGCGACCTCCGATATTAACTAGCCTTACTTGCACATCGCGGATCTCTGTGCAGGCGGACCTTCTTTCTCCGCAACTCGTGGGACCAAATATGGAACCAAAAAATTTTAAAAATTCAGAGTCCGGAACTCTCCCAAAACCGGAATGGAGAAATCCTACAAAAGCGGCGGCAGTGGCACCCAAGCCTGGCCAAAGCAACCTTAGACCAGACAAGGCAAGCAAGCCAGTCGGTCTTGCCGGAGGGGCAGGAGTGACGGGTAGTGCGACCAACACGCACGGCTCCAATGAGGTGAGGCACGCCATTAGTGCAGCCAAACCTCAAAGAGGAGCTGGCGTGGAGGAAGAACTACCCTCCACCAGTACCCAGGCTTCTAAGATATCGTATGTTGAGCGCAAGAAAGCAGCCAACATTCTAAGAAGGCAGAGCGCGTATAAGGGCACAACTCCACCATCAGCAGAATGGCTGAACAAGGTGGAGTGGGCAAATAAAATACTACCTGCCTTCGATATTAACATCACGAAACCAGCGCAGAGCCAGACAAAAAGGCAGCGCTCACAAGAAGCACCAGGACCAGTGGCCAAGAGAGCCAGGGTCCAACCAGGGCGTTCCTTCGCCGAAATTGCCAAGGAAAGAATCCTTATAGGGATTCTCGACAGAGGCAACCCGGAGGGAAGGATCCCTAGAAACCAATGGGCTGTGGTAGAGGGGGCTTTAATGACCTGCTGCCTACAGCAAATACGCAATGCCCCAGGACCGCCGCCAGACTGCATAGATGCCGGGTGGTACCAGGGCAACATAAAAGTTATGGCCTGCCAAAACGAGCACTCCGTCAAGTTATATAAGGCGGCAGTAGCAAGCGTTGGAGAGGTTTATGAAGGGGCCAACCTAGTCGCTGTTGACTGGAGTGAGGTCCCGAGTAGACCGAGAGCACGGATCTGGCTACCAGCAAACGCGAAGCCAGAGGACGTGCTCGAGATGTTGCAGATCTGCAACCCATCACTACCCACCCACGACTGGAGGATAGTGAAAGTTGAGGAAACGCAAGGCCTTAAGAGGCAGGCAGTGATACTCCTGAATAAGGAATCACTAGCGCCAATTGAAGCTGCAAAAGGGAGGCTGAGTCTAGGCATATCATCCTTAAATATAAAGGTGTATAAGTCGGATGCAGCTACTGGGGGCGAGTCCACCGACAAACCAGTCGGAAAGGAACCCCCCATGGTGGTGCCAGAGGTTGACGCAGAATCAACCGGCTACACCTCTGACGACTCCACGCTGACACGAGGCCTCGAGGCACTATGTCGAGAAATCGACCAGGACGAGCTGTCCTTCTCGGAAGAGGATGAATGCGAGAAAACGGTGGTGGAGGTTGATGCTGTAGATGTCTCTAAGACTTCTACAAATTAACCTTCACCACTGTAAAGCAGCATCCGCTGCCCTTACGCTTCGCCTATCAAAAGGCGAAGTCGATGTTGCGTTGGTCCAAGAGCCCTGGATGGTTGGAGACAGGGTTTGCGGACTAAGCAACAGGGATTATAAGCTCATCAGAGCTCATACCGAAGGTAAAATAAGAACCTGCATTTTAGCTAAGAAACATCTAAGTATATTTCTGCTCAATAATTTTAGCAACTGCGACAACACGGCAGTAAGCCTGGAGCTACCCACGGCCCCAATAAGGCTACTGTCGTCCTATATGGCTCACGACAGCCCGGACCAGCCTCCCGACGACAAGGTTAAATCCCTTGTCCAAGAATGTGAGACGAAGAAGATAGGCCTGATCATAGGCTGCGACGCCAACGCTCACCACACACAGTGGGGGAGCACGGATATAAACCCAAGGGGTGAGTCACTCTTGTCCTTCATTATAAACTCAAACTTAGAGATTAGTAATGTAGGCAATGACCCAACCTTTATTATTAAGAACAGGAAAGAGGTCTTAGACCTCACCCTAGTCTCAAGCTTTCTCAGTGACCGGGTGGCGGGATGGAGGGTCTCAGAAGATCACTCCTTCTCCGACCATAGGTACATCGAGTTCAGGATAGTTCTCAACTCCTCCAAACCAGCAAGCTTCCTCAATAGGAGGAAAACTAACTGGGATAAGTATAATCGCGTACTTAATCGCATTCTGCCCAAAAGTCCGCCGACAGGTCAGAATTCTGTAGACAGCCTGTACAAGCTTACAGAAACCTTCACCAGGGCATGTGATAAAGCCCTCAGAGTAGCGTGCCCCATTACAAGGCCCACGTCTAGGAAAAAGCCCCCTTGGTGGTCATCTCAACTCAGTGTCCTCCGGAAGAGTTGTAGATCCCTTTTCAACGCAGCAAAAGCGCGCAATGAAGACTCACACTGGTCTATCTATAAGTCTAGTCTGGCGGAATACAAAAAAGCCATCAGACAGGCAAAAAGAAGATCGTGGAGAGAATTCTGTACGGAGATAGACTCAACCAGCGAAGCCGCAAGGCTCAGGAAGGTTCTATCCAAAACAAATCCAATCTTGGGTTATCTCAGGAGAGACGACAACTCTTGGTCTGACTCAAGTGAGGACTCCTTAGATATCCTTCTTAGGACCCACTTTCCAGGGTGCTCTAAGCAACCCTTAACCAATGATTGCTCTGGGACAGGTGCTGTTGCTTCAATGACACCTATCCTCAGCAAAGATAATATACGATGGGCGATTAATAGCTTCAAACCGCTAAAATCCCCAGGTCCCGATAATATATGCCCGGCTCAATTACAAAAAGCGGGCGATTTAGCCATTAACTGGCTACACACGATCTTTGGTGAAATTTTCAAGACTGGACAAATTCCTCCTTCTTGGCTTAAATCAAAGATCACCTTCATCCCCAAAGCAGGGAAACCATCCCATACCAATGCAAAGGATTTCAGACCCATCAGTCTAACATCCTTTCTGCTCAAAACTCTAGAAAGACTTATTAGTCTGTACCTAAATGGTTTTATAGACCCGAATTTAATCTCTGGTTCACAACACGCATACAGGAAGGGTAGATCCACGGATACTGCCCTTCATTCTGTGGTTAAACAAATAGAATCATCTTTATTCTTAAAAGAATTCACCTTAATAGCTTTCCTCGATATCGAAGGTGCTTTTAACAACGTCATCCCAGAGGCGATAACTGAAGCACTGACGAGTCTGGAGGTCGACCCCGGTTTAGTGGGATTGATCAATCAAATGCTAACACGCAGGATTGTGACATCTACACTTGGATCGTCTACCCTATCCAGATACGTCAGTAGAGGAACGCCCCAAGGGGGAGTTCTATCACCTCTCCTATGGAACCTGACAGTAAATAAACTGCTGCGCGACATAGAGGGGGGTGGCTGTCAGACGGTCGCCTATGCGGATGACGTAGCAATCATCTTCAGAGGAAAGTACCCTCAAACCTTATGTGACTTGATGACAAGCAAACTAAAGACCTTGTCATCTTGGGCAAATAGTTGCGGTTTAAGTGTCAACCCCACGAAAACCGAACTTGTGCTCTTCACAAGGAAATACAAAATTCCTCCCCTTGTCCCTCCAAGACTAAACAATACGGCCCTTTCCTTTAGACCCAGTGCCAAATTTTTAGGTTTGACACTTGATAGGAAATTGGACTGGAACCTAAACACGCAGATAAGGGCTCAGAAAGCTACAGTAGCCCTTTTCACATGTAGGAAATCCATAGGACTCAGATGGGGTATGACCCCTAATATTGTCCGATGGATGTACCTATCAATTATCAGGCCCATTCTTTTATATGGGGTTATAGTTTGGTGGCCTTGCCTTAAAAAGCAAACCACCATGAAGATACTAACCAAGGTTCAGCGGATGGCTGAACTGTGTATCTCGGGAGCGCTTCGTTCCACTCCAAATGAGACACTTGATGCCATCCTGGATATTCAAAGCTTAGAAGTAGAAGGCCTTGAACAGGCAACTCTCACAGCTGTTAGACTTAGGGAATCCACATCGTGGAATAACCAAAACAAAGGCCATGCCTCCATTCTGATTGGGAGACACGACATACCCATCAGAACAGACTACTGCACACCAGTAGTCCAACTCACGACACCTTTTAATACCCTCTTCCCACAAAGGGAAGAATGGGCACACGGAACCCCCGGTCCCTCAGCGACCGTGGAATTCTTCACAGACGGGTCCAAACTCGACAATCAGGTTGGCGGGGGCGTCTACTCCTCCCAGCTTACCACTCGGCTATCCTTCAGCCTTCCGGCACACTGCAGTGTGTTCCAAGCTGAAGTAATAGCCATACAAGAAGCACTGAATTGCCTGAAAAGGTCAAAAATTAGCTCCTCCAACGTCAACATCTATGTTGACAGCCAAGCGGCGATCAAATCCCTGGGTGCAATGTCGATGAACTCGACAACAGTAGCATGCTGCCGCAAATCTCTTCAAGAGATGGCAGAGCAGCATGCTATCAGCCTAATATGGGTGCCAGGGCACAGTAACATTGAAGGCAACTGCATAGCAGATGAGCTAGCTAGGAAAGGTACTCTGCTACCCCTCCTTACTGAAAAGGAAGGTGTAAGCATGCCCCTAGCTACCTGCAAGCTCAGAATAAAAGAGTCCACCAGATGCAGATCAAACGATAAATGGCGCAACGCCAACTGCAGTCGCATAGCTCGCCAAACATGGCCTAATTACAACAGCAAGCGCAGTAAAGAACTGTGCCTTCTAAACCGCAGTGATTGTTCGGCCGTGATCCGGGCAATTACAGGTCACTGGCTAGCGGGCCTGCATGCCAGCAGGCTCAACACCCCTTTCAATGATTTCTGCAGAAGCTGCAGAGACGAGGAGGAAGTGGAATCTCCGGAACACTTCCTCTGTCTATGCCCAGCTCTAGCAAAAAGACGGTCCACCTTCTTAGGAAGCCATTTCCTATCCAGCTTAACGCAGCTGGCGCATATCAGACCAACCAAGATCGCAAAATACATAAATGCGACCGGTTGGTTCTAACTTATCCAAATTTTTCCCACGGGTTTTTCCCGGAGCAGGACGTAGATCCACGGCATCACCAGGGATCATTAAATTGGTCTATGTGTGCTGACCTCTTCAGGTCACAGCCGTCTTACCTAACCTAACCTAAAGTAACCAAAATCAAACAAAAATAAATATGTGATTTATGTCGCATTCCACACAAGTGGTTATTGCAAATATATTATAAAAAAAAAAATTAAATATAAAATCTATTGCCTTTTTTTAAATCCCTTGCCAATTGTACTATATAAATTATAAAATGCAAAAGGCAAATATGATCGAAATTATAAGAATTGAGATATCAGCAAACTTTACTTAATCTCCCTGCTGAACACACCTGCCGAACTACATGAATAAAAGTCTCTCATTTATGGCCTCAATGTGTCCTGTGGCGTTGTTTCAGTTTTGGACAGTCTGGGCCAATATTTTTGCCATTTTCAAACTGACACGACACACAAAGTCAAATGAAAAATTCAGAGTTTTGTGGGTCGTGTCATGCTGAGTTGTAAATTTACAGCTTTAATGAGCAAGTTAATTAGGCTGCCGATTTGCTTGCCTCCTTGGAGTCTGGTCTCCGATGTATGAATTGTGTCCTGCGGAAAATTGGAGGCCATTCGCCAGCAGGCGGCAATGTTCAATTTCTTAAATCGAAACTACCAAAAAAAAAAAAAATACTGGCACTCAAATGCAAACAGACAAGCGTTTTATTGAATTGGCCAGGGAGCAGCATGTCGAATACGTTGCTTAAGCAAATGACAGGCTAAGGATACACGGTGCGGCTACATGATTTTCCTTTTCACAAATCGAACGTTGCGCCAAAGAAAAACGCAAAAATGAAAATGGAAATGAAACAAAAAAAAAAATACAGTCAAGAGCCAAATGGGATGCCATTCAAACGTAGCTGCAAATCATGAAAAATGAGTCATTCGACAGCTGGCTACATCATGCCAAAAAATGACCATCACACACAAATATTTCAAGCGGGTGTGTGTATGTGTGTGTGTGTGGGTGTGTCTGTGTGTGTGTGCACTACGAGCGTTTTGGAAAATACAAGAAGGCCCAGCCGTGTTCAACGCCGATAAATTCCAAACGAACTGCACATGACGAAATTGCACCATCCTTTTAAGCAGCCTTTTTAGCCAACTGAATCAGGCCAAAATAGTTTGCCAAGTGAAGTTTATTAGCCAGCTCTATTAATGCTTAACAGCAGCTGCCAACTTTCAGCAAATCATAATCAAGACACAAGCCAAAAGCAAGCATTTAAAGTGCACAAGGAATGGGGCAAATGACAAAAAAAAAGTAAAGCACTGCGAAGAAGATAAAATTAAAATAACAAAATTTAACTTGAAAAAAATTAAGAATATTCAAAATCAAGTATTTTATTTAAACCAAAAACTTAATAAATTATTAATATAAATTATAGCAAGCCTAAAAATCAACGCAGTTTTTTTTAAGTTTTTTCTTAAAGTTGGCAATTAGTAATAACAAATCGCAAACTGCAAACTTACACGTAAATAATAATAAAGTTGGCTTTGCTTCGAAAGATTTAATTAAAAAATCACATATTGTCGAAATTTATTGCATTTGTGCGGTCATTTTTATAGGCCAAAGTTTTTACCGGCTATAAATTCTCGCCGGGCTTTTGTTATCTGGCGAAACGTGTTGTTGGTAATTAATCTTCATAAAATGCATTAGCCTGCATATTGAATAACCAAAGAGGAAGTGCAAAACAGAGAAATAAAAAATGTAAATGAACATTAAAGAAAGAGAGAGAGAGATGGAGAGAGAGAGAGCAATCAATACAGAATTCATAATCAATATTAATTAGAGGACCAAGCAGGATGCTGGCCTTAATTAAAAGTTGCATCCGAAGGCAAATAAATTGAAATAGCATTTGGCCACAATGCGTAACCAGTCTGTACACATTGAATGGCAATAAAATGTTGTTTATATTTGCATCTAATCAATATTGCGTAACATAATGACTTGGAGTTGAGCCCTTTGGGCTGACAAGTGACAAGCAGGACACACAAATACAAATGGAAACACATACACACACACACACACACACATCTTATTCCTTGTTTGCTATAGCTGGCTGTAAAATTTGATTACTTTATGGACGGGCAATGGTATTATTTGGCCAAAGGGAAAACAGGTGAAATCAATTGAGGGCTTCTCCTTCTGTCTACGTCTTTTCTGAGTCGAGTCTCTCTTTTGGATTAGTCTGCTTATGGATTGCGCTTTTGTGCTCAGCAAGGATGTGCCCTGCAATCACAATTACTCACAGATTGCATTTGAATGTCCTGTTTAAATATTTGTCAAAATTCCAGACTGCATATTCGATAGGTTCTGCTTAAATTTACAGGCTCACAACATATCTACAAATCTCCGAACTCTCAGTTTGGCTTAATTAACTATATTTCCAAAATGTTGTTAACCACTCCGTTGTGGGTTTTTTGTACACATGTCAAACTTGCTGTTAATTAAGTTGAGGCCGATTTCGTTTGGACCCCAGTTTGGGCAGTTTCGCTTAGTTTTTGCTGACGCTGCATAAATTGGCCCGAAAAGCCTTGGCTTTTTGCCTCGTCTTTATTTTGCGCTTCTTCTCTGGCCATAAAATATTTTAAGCTAAATACTAGTTAACGAAATGACCAAAATGAGTTTGCCAGCATATGTAAATTACGTTTAAAAGAATTTTTTTTTCGTTTTTCATTTTATTTTCTAAAACATCACAAGTGAATGAGTCACATGTGTGCGCTATCGACTAGCAGATACCCTGTTATTGTAGTAGGAATTTGTTTGTTGTCCGCGCGAAAATACACGAAAAGGTAAAAAATAAGAAATTATATTTATGGAATTTTGAATTGAGTTTTTATTTATTTTGCTTATGCCATTTAAAATCTTTATTTAAGGTCTAGGGTATAACTACAGCTCTATCATTCTAGTTAAGACTATGTAAATAAATGTAATAAATTTTCCTTAATTTAAGGGGCTCTTTTGATTTTATGGTAGATGGAGTTTGTTGCATATTTTATAGTAGCTTACAGCGTGGAGTTGGAGTGATGAACATGCATAGATGGCTAAAAGAAGGAGCGGGGCAAAAGAAAACTTTTAAAAGGCTAAAAGTAAAAGCTTAAAATATGTTTTGCAAATTCTCTTTTCTAAATTAGCAATATTTTTGATCCGAACTAAAGTGTTCAAATTTTGTTAGTAAAAACTTACTGTTTTAAACTCATTAACGCCCATGAAAATCTTAATAAATTATTATATTATAACAGTTAAAGTGAATTTCAATCGAAAAAGCTTCCATTACCCAACTAGACTTTCTATAGCTGTGAAAAATTCTTTTATACCACGAAAACTTTGGGCAACTTTATAAGTCAGCTGTCGAATCGTCAGCAAGGATACCGGAAAGGGAAACGGGGAAGGGGCAAATAAGAGTTTCAGTTTGCCACGTTAAATGGTGCGGTAGCTTCTAATTAATCTTCAAAGTGTGTACAACTTTTGTTTGTAGTTGTTACTTTTGCTTGTGAATTGAAAACAACTGTAAATAATTAATGCAACATTATACTCAATTACCGAACAACTTGCACATACATACATATATAAATCTCTGAGAAGATTTTCGACACAAAACCAGCAGCACTCAGCAGCTGAATCCGAAAATCAAAAGTTTCACTAATTAAAAGCTGTTCAAGGAACTTATAGTGTGGGTCAACAGTGGGTGATGAAAGAGCTGGGACTTACAGCGTACAGTACGGTGCAAAAGTCAGACCACAAGTAGCCCCAAAAGTGACCCGACCTCTTTGACAGCCAAGTTATGCGGTCCTTGTATTTTAAAAATGCATTAGAAAGAGTTTTTAAGAATATAATTTATGCACTCACTGCAATTTTTGTGGAAATGTAGTATTAATATTCATATAAATAAATAAAAAATAATAATAAATATAAATCGCATAATAACTATTCAGGTGATGTTCATCAAGCAACTTTATTTCTCCCTTAAACAAGATTCCATTCTTTACTTTTCTTTACATTGTGTGTGAATTGTATGTTAAGTTATTTCAACAACGAATAAACTTAAAACATGCACCATAAAATGGCAACAATTATGTTGCATGCTGCACCTGCAAATGGCATATGCAAAATTGTAATTCGTCCGACAGAGACAAATGGAATGTTTTAAGTTGCAATCAGCTGGTCAGGCAATAAACAACAATTTATTTTACGGCAACTAAGCAAGCAAAATAGCTACCAAGTGGCAAGAGCTGCACAGCAGCAACAGCCAAACTTGCCACAAGTCCCAAAGCCACAGCCACAGCTGGCAACAACACAAAGCAAAGGGTTTTGGGCTTTCGGGTTTCGGGTTAGAAGAGGGGGGGTGGTGTTGGCAAGTGTGCAGCTCATTCGGGGAGACATTGTATATAAACAACAATTTTAGCGGATATTAAAAACAAAGTTGCCACAGTGCGGAATTCTTCTCGGCCAGGAAAAGCAATGTGAAAAATCGTGAAAGTACAGGAAAACGGAGGCTGCATCAAATATCAAAACGTGTTTTGTCGTTTCCATTCAATGGCCCAGGCAGCTCCTCTCTCTCTCTCTCTCGGACCAGTTTTTGCATTTGATTGGCTCCGTTATTGTCTGCCCCACATTCTCATTGTACGGCGGAGCGGACATCCGCTTGTCGCACTTATCAACGGGCCCAAAGTATTGTTGTATTGTTGTATTGTCGCTATTGTTTCACCAATTCGCTTCGACTATTTTCAAACATTTCAATGTCTTTTAATTGAAACACTGCAAAGCCAGCTGTGATTCGACTACATTTCAACTCATTAAATTTTCATTAACGACAACATTTCACTAATGTACCGACAATAGCAGCTCAACAATTGAGCGAAGTGGAAGGCAACAAGGAAATACCCTTTAACAAAATCTAAAGTTATCCAATAGAAACTCCTTAAGTATGTGCTTAAAAAATGCATAATCAAAATTTAAAATCTGCCTAACTATAAATGATATTTTCAATAAAATTTTTACTGATTTTAATTAAATATTTAAATCGGTTACATTTTGGCAGAGTTATAATAATGGAAGACTTAAATACATTAAAATTTAGTTGTCCAACTCGAAAACTATTTATTCTGACTACAAAATATTTTTATATCGATATAGTGTTATTTTAACTACCACAAAATGATAATAAATAAATTTCTGATTTAAAAAAAAAAAAACAATTTAAATAGAGATAAATCTTGCTTGCAAATATTGCAATAAGACACAAAATGAATTCAACAAGAAAAAATAAAATTTATTGTTGAACTAATTGCATGCAATAATATACAGTTAAGAAAATAATAATTTTTGAATTTCTCCATTTTAGATATATTATATTTGTTTTCGATTTTCCTAACGAACTGTAATTCTCAATCGAAGAGTCCACATTGTCCAAATCTCAATAAATGGACCACCAACAGAGTCAACAATTTCGGTTAAGTGAAATATCTTTGAGGCCAGGTTAATGAATGTTGGTGAGAGGACCACAGTGTGATCCCAAGAGTGAGTAATAAATTGGAGACCAATTGATTAGTTAACTGAATGCAATAGGCCAAAACATTTTCAAATTGAACACAAACGCAACGGCTGTTAATTAAAATGTAGCAGTTGGTCAAATGCGGACAACAAACCGATATTTGACCCAATAGAGGGGCAGGTTCTGTGTTCTGCTAATTGGCATGTGATATCTGTACAAATCAAGCGAAGCTGCTGTCTGTCAACAACAACCAAAAAGCAGACTGCTGTCAGCGGCTCAAATGGCTACCCCCTTCACCAGCCACCATTTGTTGCGCTGTCAAAAGCTGTGGCAGCAACGTTTGTCTATCATTAAGCGTCAAACGATTTGTGCCAGTTACGCCATTAAAGCCAGGGAAGGGGTAAACGGGGTGTCACACGCACATTTAATGCGCTTTTGAGTATGAGTATGTATGTGTGTGTGTGTGAGTGTGTGTGTTTCAGCACTGCTTAATCAACTTACGACTAAACAAAAGCCCATATAAATTATTTAATTAATCCCTTTTGGGTTTATTGGCTGCACACACTTCAGACACACACACACACACAAGTTTATTCTTTCTGTATATATATATGTGTGTGTGTGTGTGTGTGTGTGCCTTGTGCGTGCTGACAATCAAAGTCATAAATGTAGGTGTGAAAATGGCTGCGTTGATTGCGTTTTCGCATGAGTCTCAGAGTTTTCGTAGCGCCGGAAAATGTGTTGCCTACTTTCGGGGGCCGCATTCAATTTGCAATTAAATACAAATTGATTTTTGATTGAGCTCCTCCCATTCACTCTTAGCATAGGTTAATCTAATCTTCAAACAGCCCATTTTTATGTTTTTAATAATAGTTTTCCTTTATTTTGTTGCAGTCTTTGACGGAGCTGTTGGGAAAGTCTAAGGAAGTCTATAAAATGATTTTGTACCCTCCAAGGTATTTTGATACCATAATAAACATGGTTTAGTACAAAAAAGATATTCCCATACTATATTTATGTATTAATACCATGGACATAGTAGAGCAACAACGAAATTTAATCCAATTTTGTTTTAATCTGTAAAACTACTTTCAAAATTTGGTGACTCTAGCTTACAAATTATGGAATATATGCCCATTTAAGATTTCTAAGGCCGAAGTCAGTATATGGGCATAGGTCGAACCTGCAAAATGCCATAACTTCGTTAAAACTCAACGCATTTTCAAAAGCAAGGGCTTTTTAATTAAAGCTTGGTCCCTAGATCAATCGTACATTTAAAGTTGAAAACGTGATTTTGGGTCGGAACATTAGTCAGAATTATAGTCAGACAATCGGCATATGGGCAGATTCAAGATTTATGAAGGGTGTTAATAGAAATTTACCTTTCAAATTTGGTGACATATCTTTAAAATTGCGTGGTCTTATTTACACCAAGAGGCTTAAGACTTATCGATTTAAAAGTTTTTTATCTTTGAAGGACATCGCTACAACCTACCAACCAAAATTGGTGACAGTATCCATAAAATTGTGGGAGATATGTGGCTTGGTCGATTTGCGAGATTCGATTCTTATCGATTTTCTAGCTCCCTAGTGGACGTATGACTTCTACCTTTACACTTTACCTTTTGATTCAAGTATCTACCTCTAAGGGTGTCGGAGAAACGCGCGTTCATACAGACGGACAGACGGACGGACATCATGACGGACATTGAACAAACCCAATATAATATGTACCTTCGTTATCATAGTATAATTAATCAAAATCATTTTCCCATTTTTCTTTTGAAAACTAAAATCTTGCGATCGAAATAATAATCGAAATAGTATTTATATATGGAAACATAATATTGTAAACTAATTATGTCTTCCACATTATCTTTCAAATAATACTTACATATGTACTCAAAATCTTTTCAGGACTATAAAAATAATACAAAATTATTATAATATATATGTAGCAGTACCAAAAGAGATGTTGCCTGATGAAATATTTAAAATACTTTAAGTAATTTCCTAGCAGTAAAATAATGAAATGTCAAACATAATATATACAATATTTCTTGTTTTAAAATCCAACTTCCCAGGAATCTAGCAATTTCATTTGAGCATTTTTCTGGTCTAGACAACACTCGTAAAAGTTGTGGTGATAATAAAAGTAAAATAAAACTAAATTACAGTAATTGTAAAATTTCGGCACCAGAATTTGCCAAATGAAGCCAAATATTAGCTGGTGCTAATAAAGCTTGGCTTTAGACTTCATACAAATCATTATTAAAGCTCAATTTCGATAGAGTTGTATATTGTCATCATATTTATTTGATATTTATTTGATAGAATTAAGTCCTAAAAATATGCACTCTTTAATATGCTTCAGTAAATTGTTACTTAGATAATGCCATTGATTGCAATCCATTGCCAACAACTTCTTGGCGATTTCCTTAATATTCATGGCCTCAAGTTAGGTGGTTGCTTTGTTTGGGTAAACTCTTTGCTTGGGCTCGGCCAAAAATATCCTGGCCCAAAAATATCATGGCCCAAATCTGTAGATGTTGCAACAATGCTAAGCCAGAGCACAAGCCAAGTTCATATTAAATCTTTGCTTTTATGTTGTCATTTTTGTTTGCAGCAAGTAGAGAAAAAGTAAAAAAAAAAAAACAAAAAAAAAACTAAGCTCATGGTATAACTGAGGGCCTAAAGTTTACCCAAATAGGAGAAAACCCTACATGCTGGGGAAATAAATCCCAGACACATGCCTTTATGCAAAGTTTGGATTAAGTTTTGCGATCCAGTTTGCAGGCTGAGGCCGGGCACGACTCGTTCGGGCCAGAAGCAGGTTCAGGCCAGGTCTGCATGACCGCCCAAATTTGTAAACAATCAGAAAATGTGTCAACTTATTTCTTTGTCAGAAGGCAGGGCTAACAAATAACAATGCCTTCTGATGCCATGAGTAAATACATAGTTTGAAATTTGTTTTGTTTAGCACGGGGTGTTGTAAGATGGGGGTGGAGATGGCGGTGAAGGCTCAAAGTGTTGGAAAATTCATTTAAGCCGCTTAGTGAAATGTGCGCTAACAATAATAAAATTGGTCGGATAATGGCGAATGATTTTAACTTTTAAATGAGCAGCGTTTAAATTGAACAACAAACTGGGCAAAAGGGATGAATGCCTTGGCCAAATTGAAAAGCTGACTGAATGAGCCAAAGTGTAACTGGCCAAGCGTAAAATGAAGTGCAGTCTCAAAGGACTGCAGCTAAATTTAAAATAAACAGAAAGCAACTATTGAAAGCAAAAGATACGCTTGCAATTTCTACCCCACACACACACACACACACATGGATGGGATGTGGATTCCTTTGACCAGCTTACAATGGTCTGCAAATAAATTGGATTTCAATTTTCCTGATGGGACTTTGACATACTCTGGCAAAATGCTTTAAAAGTTACTCAAGACAAAAGGCTCCGATTCATTCATTGTGTGTTTGTATCTCGTCCCTTCGGTGTCTGTCAGGCATGTCCTGTGCTATATCCTTTTTATTAGCAAATCTGCATGTGACTGGCAAAGCCAGTTGGACAAACTGTGTCAGTCAGCGTGCCTCGGGCCAACAATTAGTAAGCCAATACGAGACACACGCACCATGTCAATGGCCATTAAAGCACTCGCAAGCATCCCATTTACATACACAAAATGACTGCCACTTTGTCCAAGTCAGGACGAAAATAGGACGAATTTGAAAGTGACACTTACAGTAGCAGCAGCAGCAGCAGCAGCACAACAGTTGAAATGTCAGTCAACCATAAAGCAAAAGTAATTTCATTCATCTCTAATCATATCAAATTCGCCATCATTTCAAACCATGCTTTACCATTTCTGCATTTCACATTCCCAAATCCGATGCCAACAAAAATATCGCACAAACAAATTCGACTCGTTGCGAAAAAAAATATCAGAATTTACTTTAATATATTTTTGTGGATTACACGTGCATGTTTTTTACAAAAAAAAACCAAATCAGCAAAAATCAGGAATAAGTCAATTTTTGGAAATATTTCTTTATAAGAGAATACATGAATAAATCAATTTTTGTATGATAATCAAATTGAAATACTTGCATATACTCACATATTAAAAGAGTAAGCATGTATATGGGAGATGAAATTAGACTTATTTATATACTTATATACATATATCCTTATATATAAAAAAAAATAAAATTATCATTTAATTTCACCTTCAAAAATTCTTTAAACAAAATTTTGTACTTCTCATTTTAATATTTTTTCCAGCTGCATTTTGTTGTTGGTTTTTCTTTACTTTGAGCAGATTTTACCTCAATAACTGAAATTGTTGGAACCTGGCTTATAATAAAAACTTGTACGCATGAACGTGGCTGAAATCTGAGAAAAATTCTGTTACTGCTTTTACATATGCAAACGCTATAAACAAACCGGCAAATGTGTAAAGTTCACTCCGCAATTTTGTGGCTCTACACATATCTATGTATGTGTGTGTGTTTGTGTGGGTGTGTGGGTGTGTGTGTATTAGGACAGCTCGTTTTGAATATGCTTGTCATTGTTAGGGAAGCGGGAACATTGCGGCAAACATTATCCAGTGGCATCAGCATTCGACAGAAGGCGGCACACGTAGAGAGGAGATGCTGTTGCGACTGTTTGTGTGTGTGTGTGTGTGTGAGCAACACAAGTGAAATTTCCCCAGTGACTGACAGACGATCAGCCAACTGAATGTGGCAGCAACACACACACACTCACCCACACACATATACGCATACATATTCAATTGCGGCCACCGCAGTAAATTCACATCTGGGAGCACTGTTGAAGCTGCCAAAAATGTTTGCATATATTGGGAAACAATAAATTTTACAGCAATGTGTAAGCCCTTCCACCCCCAAGTATGTGTGTGGGTGTGTGTGTGTGTGTGTGCACGTCCAATGGCAAATGACCTTCGACATTTACAGGGTTAAGAGGCAGTGGGATGCCGGGTGACGTGGAGAATGATGACAAAGACAAAGGCACCAAATTGCCAGACTGTGACAGCTGCGAGCCATGGATAACTTAAATGGGTTAAAAGGATACGTTCGGATGACTCCCTCGCTTGTTGCCACTGTTGCTCCTTCAGCTGCTGCTGCTGCTGCTTTTGCTGCTGCTTCTGCTGCAGCAGTGCTTTTGTGTGATTTTTTTTCTGGCTGCTTGCCGAGGATTCGAGCAACGCTCACTGCATATTTGATGTCAACAACAATGCTTGACTCAAAGTGACAGCAAAATTGAAATGACACCGACTCCAGTCACCAGTCACCAGCACTAGCACTAAAAACAAAAGCCAAAAAGGTTCCAAGCCAACAAAATGCCTCAGGTCATCACAATTTTTAATATTGCATGTTCCCAAAATGCAATTCACCTGGCTTTCAGCTGAACGTAGCAAATATTTACCAAATTAAAATTTATAAATTGCAGAGTCTTTTGTTTTAGTAGCAATAACAATTAATTGATTAAACAATAACAGGTTACAAATTACAGGTTACAGTTTACAAACAATTTCTAAATAGCTTTATGACTCAGTCGTTTTCTCGTTTCAGCTTTATTCTGAGCCAATTATTATTACCATGATTTAAGTACATATTTTATAAGTATTAATTACTTTTTTAATATGAATATTTCACAATTTTTTAACCCAAATACATTTCCCCTAAGATCCTTATATTTTTCTTGAAATAACTTCAACTTAAAGTGGTTCACTATTTTTAAATTTATATTAAATACCCACACTCAAAAAATATAAACAAAATGTAAGTCGCTATCGAAATTAAAATACATATCAAAGGAAGTCTGCTGATCCTTATTTAATCCAATTTTATATTCATTACATATTTTTTTAAGTAAAAGCATATAATCCGATTAGGGCACAGTACAGATATATACATTTATAACTAAGAAATATCACCAATTATTTTTACACAATATAAAAAAATGCATTCAATTCATGATAATTGCAGCATTCGAAAGTCATTTACAATTGGAAGTTATAAAATAACCTACAGCAAATTTGATTTTCATATATTATTATTGGAATGAATAACAGCAATAATTTTGTGCAGAAATCATAAAGGATAAATATGAAGGGACACTGTTGAATAACAATTTCCCAGCAATTTACAATTATAATCAATTTTACTTATTTTCCTTTGCATTGTAAATTGATGCAGTTTTCCAGCAGCAGCAAAGGAAACAAGTAATGCGCAAGTATTTTAATGTACAAAAAAAAATAAAAAAAATATGAGAGAAAACAATAAAAGAAAGTAAATGTAGTGACGTTGCAGTAAAAGTTTTACTTGGACTATTTGTGTTATTTCTGCTTTTTAAATATCAACAATTTTCTCATTAAGATGGCGTAAGGTGTGCCCAAAGTATACTTTTCGCTTAGGGAGTTTTTAGAAGTTTGGCCAAACAATTTTAATAAACATGCGCAAAAATTTAATTATATGCATGGGGGCATTCAGTATTATGGGAAATAGAGCCATCGAAAGAGGCGCAAAAGTAAACATAACCAGATGCAAAGTCTGATAAGCAGAGGGTAACACACACACGCACACACGCACACACACACACGCACACAGAACACACACACACTCGAATGTTGAACTTAACCCAGCAACAGCTAAGCTGAAATTTAATATTGGAAGGCAATGAGCCGGGGCGCAATAAAAGCCCCAAAACCCCCAAAGGAATGGCAAAAGGACAAGACGAGGCAGAGAAGGAGGAGGAGGAGGAGTAGAAGGAGTAGGGGCATCGGGTGGAGACACTGCCACAGGCCGTTGCGCCTTCCTGCAGCCTGCTACTTCTACTTCTGCTTATGTCTATTGCCAACTAGCTGTATAGCCCTCTGTGACTGCCAATAAAGACCACACAAGGAGTACGGTAGTGGGAATGTTTCACTGCGAAGGAGCACCCTCCAATTGTTCCAGTCTCGGTACCTAGCCACCTTACTCGTAGTAGGCGCCTTGTCGATCTATGGGTAAATGTGGCTGCTTTGTTACATAATAGTTGAAGTTTTATTGTCGAAAGCTATTAAACTTTTCCCATCAAAAGCACAGGATGTGGCACATGGAAAAGGTGTAGAGCATTAAGGTTACTTGCCACACACACAAATACACATAAGCACACACACACACACACACATAGACAGACAAAGTGTGAGTAGGTTATCAGGCTATATATATTCATACAGACAAGCTGCCTCAATGATGATTTTGCAATAATCGTGATCAGCGATAGAGCAATTCGAAATGAATCTAGAACACTGAACAAAACAATGCTAAAATACTCTTGAAATTACAGTTAATGGAGTAGAAAAATTACACAAATTTTGGTTTTTTAATGCAATAGCAATTCTTTTTTACTATAGCAATAATAAAGTCTTTACTTTGGCGCTCATTTCATTTCATAAGTGTTCGCAAACAGAAAAAACATCTTCATAAGTTTTTATTTATTTATGCAGTCATTTAAGAAATAGTTTAAAATAATCAATAAAAATTTAAGTGGTAAAACATTGAATTCGTTTTACCACTTAAATTTTTATTATTATTTTTAAATACTAATGAAATAAATCATTCTATTGCATCATATAATAGTCCTAGAAATACGACTAGAAACGAACACCAAAATACGGATTGTGCTGAAACCATTGTTTATTTAACAATCCAAGTTTGTCTTTTAATCTGGAATTTGTGACCTGCAGTGTACATAAAAATTAAGTTTCAATGACTGTGCACTCATTGGACCCACCCCTACTTGGATGTTGATGGTGCCAGAGATTGGCCCAATTGACTTTTCTGTGTTGGTTGCAAGTTGAAGTGAAGAGCACGCCGAACTTTTCACGGTGCCACAGAACTTTTGTTGCTGTTGTTGTTGGTATTGGAGCTCATTGTGGCCAGTGCTTAAGTTGTGGTACGGCCCCGACAGTTTAGCCACCTGCCCCCTTGGTACACGTTCTACTTCAATGTCTATTTTTACGTCTACGTCTACTTCATCTTCGATTTGCTTTTCATGTAGCCAGGGCACGCATAGCGCATAAAATTGTTTCAATGTATTGGTTGAACAGCGGCAAAAGTTGCACCTTGTCAGAACTTGCCCATCTCCACCTCCCCCCCCCCTTCCAAAAACCCCTCCCCAACTGTCCCACTTGCTATGTGGGTTATGTGTAGAGGTAATTCTTTATTTTTGTGCGAGTTTGTGGCCAACGTATACAAAATTGAAAAAGTTTACCGCGAATTCGAGTTTGAAGCGCAGCTCCAACACTTGAAAAACCATTTTTTTTTTTCTTCTTCTTCACTCGTTTCGATAGTTTCGTTTTTTGGTTTTGCTAATGAATTTGCTTGCTGCAGTCTGCGGTGCAACAACAGAATCCAAAAGATACATCCAACCAGCATTTGAAATGCAATTAATCAGTGTAAATTGCAGGATACGGTTTTTGCAGCATGATAACAAAACTCGACTCAGCCACAAAAAGCAAACACAAACACACACACAAACGCACACAAGCACACACACACACAAAAACACACACACACATATGCACAGCTTAAGTTTGACACTTTTATGGCAAAAAAACCGAACTGGGGATTGAGTTATAGAAACGGATAGATGCAGGTCAAATTATATAAGTACACTCCGGCAAAAATATTGATTTAAATTTACATATAATCGGTATAGAATTTATACCCAGTTTTTTCAGAAAATTTATCGAGTATTCTTAAATAACTATTTAAGATTCTTGATTCAAATTCAATGCCAATTCAATTCTTACATGACTAAGAAGAGAAATTCCTGATTTGTTTTTTCTTAAAATTCCATTTAACTCATTTAAGAAATTAATTTCATAAGTCAAGCTTACTTTGTTAAGCTTTTAAAATTAGATCTAGATTGATTTCAGAATTTGAATTTTGAAAAGGTTTATACTTTATTTGAGCCAAGACTCGCTTACATTTGCTAAGTGAATGCATGGTGATAAGCATACAGAAGGAGATAGAGCAAATATGTTGATGCAACAACATGCAACTTTGACACTTGCGAGTGCTGCACAGTGGACACAAGGGGGCAAAAAGCAACACTACCAACTTACATGCACTTAATGTTGATTTGTGCATTCGACCAAAGGACAGAAGGACCTCATGACCAGGACAAAACCAAACCAGGCCAGAGCAGAGGAGGCAGAGCAGCAGCCGCAACTGCTTGCCCCACACACTTCAAGACAAGCCAAGTTTCATTTGCAATTTTCATCTGCAGCTGTTAGTCAAGTGCACAGCACACACAAGCAACGAGAGAGACAGAGAGAGAAAGAGAGAGAGAGAGAGAGGGAGATAGATAGGGAGTGTGCAACTTGCACACAACTCGTTCACACAGATATGCCTAAGTACACCAAAACGGAATTGGAAAAAATAATGAATTCTTAATTGCATTAGAACGAATTTGAAATACACTTTCCAATGGCATTTCATTCTAATCATTTGTGAGAGAACATAAGACACCAAAATTCTTCAAAATATATATTTATTTAATTTATTAGCTGAATAAAGTTTAAGATTTTATTATTTATAGGAGAACCTTTAAGATAAATTTAATCAATCAAATTCAAAAAAAAAAAAATATTTAATTTTTAACGAAATAATGAAGATCAAAGTTACAAGTTAAGAAAAATATTAATTTAAAAATAATAAATATTATATATAATACAATTATGTACAAATAATATAAGATTTAATAATAAAAGTAAAAGCAGTAGCGACAAGACCTTAGAACATAACACATAAAAGATAGATAAAAATAAAAATGCATTTGAAATTTATTGGAGCATATTTTTGGGCTAACTAAGCACACGTTCGTTGCAATAAAAACTAAAAGTGTTAGTAAGAGTATCTAAAGCATGTTGAAGTACGGCTAAAAATTGTAGCTACCATTTAAGCTGCGCTGGCATTTGAACCCATTTCGAGTATGATGAAGAGGGAGCTTAGGGGAAGAGAGTGCAAACAAGCCAGGCGAGCGATTTTGCAATTTACAAACATACTACAAATATATATATATATATATATATATATATATATATATATACAGTGTCTGGGAGCTTATTTGGGACAGTGTCTAACAAAAATTTTAATTGCCTGGTATAAACTCATTATTCAATATTTTTTAAAAATTCCAAAGACCCACGGCAGGTACATTCATTAACCACCGAAATTAATATATGACCCTTATAAACTGTGGTTTTTCCACCTGATAGGTAGGGTTATGTAAAAAAGTACCTGTTTTAATGGCAGGAGCTTATTTGGGACAGTTACGTTATGGACACCTAGGTGCCATAAAACCCGGATTTTTTACCTAAAGTTGAATATTTTCGGTATAAATAGACCAATCCTTCTAAGTCAGTTTAGTTACAATCTGCATCTCGGGTGCAATAAGTCAACAAGGACTATGGGCAAAAGGACTCCCATTGAACAACGGAAACTCATCCTGGAACACTTAAAAATCGGATATTCATATCGAAAAATAGCTAAAATGGTCAATCTAAACACCTCAATTGTATTCTATATCATTTGGAGTTTCATTGACGAAAATTGGACAGAGGACAAGGGCGGAATGGCACCAAACCCGATTTTCACCGAGCAGGACGAGCCAAGGATCATCAGGAAAACAAGGGGAAATCTTAAGCTATCGGCTCAAAAACTGACTCAATAGATGCAGGATGAAATAAGGAAAAAGTTCAGTATGGGAACTGAGCTCCAAGTTCTGCGCAACCATGACTTAAATGCCCGACAAGAACGGAAAAAGAAATTTGTAAAAGCAAAAATATAGGGTCTAGGATTACCTTCGTCAAAATCCACTTGGGCAAGGATTTGGAGTTCTGGAACACAGTCATATTTGTATTTGAGTACAAATTAAACATTTTGGGCTCGGACGGACGGAATAATGTGTGGCGACACTCCAATAATGAGCTGAGTCCCAAAAACATAAAGGCAACAGTGAAGCACTGCGGAGAAAGTGTCCTGGTATGGGCATCTATCTCGGCAGCCCGCCACTGAAATTTTGTGATTATTTAAACAATAATGGGCAGGAATGTGTACTTCAATATACTAAAGGAAAATGTACTCCAAAGTGCCGAGAAACTAGGAATCCCACGTACTTTCCGGTTCTACCAGGACAACGACCCCAAGCATAAGTCCGGAATAGTACAGTCCTGGCTTAGATCGAACTGACCCCACGTGATAATTCCACCGGCCCAGTCTCCAGACTTAAATGTTATTGAAAATTTTTGGGCTCAGTTGAAAAATAACATCCGGAATCACAACATATCCAGCAAACAAGATCTCATAAATGCTCTGCTGGAGGAGTGGAGCAGGATCAGTCCAGAAACTACCTGGAAGCTGGTATATTCCATGAATAATAGGTTAAACGAAGTTGTTATGGCTAAATGACATCATACTAAATATTAACATCCTTATTTAAGCTTTTATTCGCCAATTATTTAACTTTTCTTAAGACTGTCCCAAATAAGCTCCTATACGTATTTTGGAGATGTTTTCAGTTTTTGACTAATTTTAATTAATTAATTAATATTTTCATAAAAACTAAAGTTTGTTTTTCAAATGTGATATAACTTTAAACAAATTGGCATTTAAACATTTTGAATTTGTTTCCTTTTTTAAACTTTATAGCACTTTAATTTTTTTGCTAGGCACTGTCCCAAATAAGCTCCCAGACACTGTATATTAGACTTGAGCTGGATGTCCAGATGTTTGCCACACCAAAGATATTCCATTCTAGATGTCCAATGTAATTACAATTAATAAATAAATATGGTTTGGCCAACTAACAGAACCGGGCAAGCGAAACAGATATTGAAGGCGGTTTCTATGGACAATGTGGCAATGTCGAACGTGGTAAGAGAACGTGGCTATTAAATTAGTCCGGGCCAAGAACTTGAAATTCAATTTATTTAACGGGCAGTTAAGTTATTTTTAATTGGGTGCAGGAGGTATGAAGCGTCTTGTTGCCAGCCGGAGGTGAAATTAAATCAAAATTTCGAAAGCCGCTCAAATTGTTGTTTGCTCCAGCTGAATCAAAGGCCAAGACCGCAGATGTGCTGCCGGGTGGCAAGTGCCACAACTCAGCTTAACAATCGCAAGATTGTGCCCCGGGTCAAAGTTTCTAATTACTCGATACTGTAGCTGGTGGGCGTGTCACCGAAAACCTTGCTAATGCAAAGCATCATGTGGCAAGTTCGAATTGGGCTCTTGAGAACACTTATTATTATATTGGTATTATTCTGAGTGATGTTTTCGCTTCAACTTTAATAGCGACAAACATTAAGTGAGTAACAATTAAGCCGTGACACAAACAGACGCAATTAGAAGCACTCCAATGAATCCAATGAGTCCAAAACTCCAATCTGTAATCAATTAAGCCACTGACAGTTGAATAGCACTGAACAGAACAGGACAAGTAGTTGTTTAAATGGATTGTCGATGGCATTCAGTTTGGATAAGATGTTTTCATAAATAAGAGCTTGTCAGGAAGGATTTTGAATTGAAACGAATATTGCTGCTTTAAAAGACTACATTGAATGTAAATAAATGTAGAAGAAAATAATATTAATGCAAAACAAATGAAGAGTGATAAATTAAGTATAACTATCTAATTGGAATTAATTAATCAAAGTTAGACGGACGTGTGAGTTTTGCTTTTGCCCCTTAACCTGCTTTTAATGGATAAAGGGATAAAAAAAAAATATGAAATATAAGGACACTCAAAAACATGAGCTTCAGCGTCCCAGCCATTCAGAACTAGAAATCCGGACACCATCCATTTGGTAAAAGTAAAAGGCAAAGAACAAAAACTTAATCATTAGAAATCTCCAAGGGGCAGCCCATCAAATAATCATGAATTGAAATCTTTGCCCTTAGCTATTGCAGTGAAAACTATCTGAATCAAAGTCAACTATGAATAGAAATATGGTAATGGGAATTTTAATTAATTTATTCCAGCTGCAAAAATTAAAATGCTTTCAACGAGTCTCGTTAAATTTTTACTTTGAAATATTAAAAGACAATACACAATCAATGCACAAAAAAATTGGCAACGGCAACAAAAGACACTAAAATGGATGGCCATGGGTAAGAGGAAATCAAGGAAATCAATTAAAAGCATTTCCCATCTTAGCTCGCCATCCGCTGCTTCACCTGTTCCCGCTGAGCCTGCTCCTTGCCGCGCCGCCGACGCTTATAATTTATGACGCCTATAATTGCAACAATTTATGTGTATGTGTGTGTGTGTGTGTGTGTGTGTGTTCCGAGCTCGTATTTGCAGTAAGGCTTCTGTCGTACAGCAAACTCCATTGTTGATATGTATGCCATGGGTGGCCCCATTTTGAAGTTCACCCTTGAAAATGTCAATTTTGTCGTTACTGGCAAAATGTCTTCGTTGTCGTCGTCGTCCTGGTACTGGTACTGGGTCTGGGTCTGTTTCCCATCGTTGCTTGATTGCACTTTTAATTAACTTTTTTTTGTGAGTGCCGGCTGTTGCTGCTGCTACGGTTGCAGTTCTTGGTTGCAGTTGCCAATTGTTGGCACTTTGTGCTTATTTTTTTGCTGCTGCTGCTGCTCCCGCCTCTCATCATTAACAAAGGCAAACAAGTCGCCCATGAGGCCATCATTTATTGAAGGGACACGCCCAGCTGGCACACAAATTTAAGCGCCAGCAACGACAACAACAATAAAAATCACAACTGTAAATATGAATACAATCACCATGCTGCCACCACATCCTGTTAGCTTATTTGCCTGCCCACAAGCCCAATATGTTAATTCAATTTGCTTGATTGCAATAAAGGAATATTAAAGAGAAAAAAAAGAACCGCAACTTTGTTATGGGGGTGCAGGATGACTAAAGAGGAAGCGTTGGCAGGTGGAGGATGGTGTGTGGTAAATGTGTGCCAGGTAAAACACCTGTCAGCGGGGCAGGTGAAGGTGATTGGCAGTACAGGCACGCATGATATTATGATTGGAAAATGAAAATCATTTACGTGCGTCAATTTTCATCCCATATAAATCAAATCTAGCAGAAAGATACCCTAACCAATTGCAGTTTGAGAAATGGGGGGGGTGCATTAGTAAGTGGGGGATAGGCGTTAGTTGAGCGCTGCCCAATGAAGCGTGCATCAGTCAATTAATGTGGCAACGTGCAGCGCATAATGATTGCGCAGAAAAAGGAAATCAAAATCGAGCCATCTGCTTTCAGTCATAATCTGAATTGGTCAGTTAATGACTATGCATAATAACTGAGCAGCGTCTATAAGCTGATTGCTGATTATAGCCAATCATAATGACGGATTAACTATAAAGACATCAAATTTTAGACTGCTACCAATGAAGAAATTTGATTAAAATTATTGATTGCCAATATACATTTCTGGTTTATTGAAATATACATGTGCCAATTAAACTGCAAACTGAACATCGATTTATTTAAAATACAATTCAAATATAAATATTAAACCCTTATTACAGCCTTTAATTGTAAACTTCTTAAAGACACACGAATAAAATCTGCACAAAATACAACACAAATATGAATATAAAACAATATATAAACCAAAATTCTAATCTTAGTAAACATACTAAAAAGTACAAAGTGTTAACTACAATCCAAACAAAAATATGAAATCCTTATTAATTCCCTTAAGTGTAGCAAGCCAACTCTCTAAACTTAATAAAACATATCTAATCCCCTTAACAAACAAAAAAATTACTAGTATGCTTTTTCCCAAGCAAGGCGAATGAAAACAAAAATTCAAATGCTTACTTTGGGTCTAGTACGAATATTAGGGACTCAGATACTTTTCAATTAGTAGCGTTTTGTTTTATTTATTTTTTTTATTTTATTTTTTTTTATTTACAGTGCAAATCGAGTTAAGCTCAACGGGGACTAAACAAGGGAAACCGACATTCAAAAGAAAAACGCATAAATGAAAACTAAATATTTGCACTGGCTTTTGGGCCCCTTGTTATGGCCATCAACTGACAAGAGTGAAAAACAAAAGAAAAACGAAAACGAATAAAAAAAGGATCTCGGCCCAACATACGCTAGGTCGGCGAACAACTACAAGGGCTGTCTATGAGGGCCTAAATAACTAAGTCAATAAATCAATTCAACATAATTTTTCTCGGCTTTTTTATATCTAAGGTATTTTTTTATTTTTCTCATTCTTTTGTTTTCTTATTGTTTTCGAGCAAATCCCAAACAAACAAGTAGAAAAACATTTGGCAAATGTTTGGCAACGGCAGCATGAAAAGCAATGATAGCCCAGTCCTGACGTTGATACACATGGCCCAAAAGATACATAAACAATGATAACTGCAAAGTTTATCAATTTGTAAAATGACGGCCGCTCAACAACAATAACGAGAACAAACACAATCAAATGGCCAAATGTTACGTTAACAGAGCACCAAATGTGCAAATGTTAAGCTAACAGAGCACGTACTGAAGCACCCAACAAGAAGCTCACGAAAGCGGTTGCTGCCCGTGCTAAGCATATGTAAAAGCTCAAACCGCAACAGCTTATGTGTAATTAACAGTTAATAATATAGAATTTCAAATGGTATATTAAGTTGGCCGACGAGTAGTTGATAAAAACCATTACAATATAAAATACTTATAGATAACTTTGCTCTTATTAATAATTATTCTGAATTTTTGTTGCTTGTGGCTGCCTTTTGGCGATTCTCCTTGACCAGTTTACGCCACTCCATCCATTTGGCCAGCTCCGGTAGTTCGTTGCTGCTGCTGCTGCTTTGCTGCTCCAGTTGCATATAGTAGGCCTCGCGCAGAATCTTAAATGCTTGGATGCTATAGTATGGCTGCTGGGTGACGGGATCAAAGTAGCGAGCTGGCAATCGGGTTATGGGACAAATGCCGCTGGAGCTCTTTGGTGCTCGCTTTGGACGGAAGATGGCATGGAACGCTTTATCATTGAAATCATTTTCGATAGTGACAAAAGTGCGTTCGCATTTCGATGTGGCATAATTGGGATCCGAGGACAGCTTGTTAGTACCTGTTGGCTTACGCATGACGGGCATTGTCATCGAGTGATAGCGTATAGTTGGACCCGTAAAGACGCGCTTTGTGGGACGAGTCTTCTTTTTCTCAAGCTCAATTTTTTGGAATTTCTCTGCAAGGAAGTATAGAAACTAATAATGGATTGCTTATAAGATGAATAGATGATTTACCCAACGATTTTAGGTTCTCCTCCTCGGTGATTTTCACCTCTTCGAGCAACTCCTCCTGCGTGGGCATATAATCCTCGACACGCACCTTTTTCTTCTTGCGCTTGCGAGCGTCGTCCAGTTCCTTGAGCCGCATTTTCGTTGCCTGTGTTTTAATGGCCGTCGATGTTCGTATCGATTTCCGACCAGAGTCCAGAACAGTGAAACGTGGACGCACTCTACGCTTGCCGACCCCGCCACCACCACGCTTCTTGTGGAGCGTGGAAGCGGTTTTAGTTTCCTTTTTCACAACGGGTTTTGCCGGTTCCTAATCATATTAATTATGTGTATTATGCATATCAATTAAAACTATATACATATATTATTATTGTTAAACGCTTTTTCTGCTTGCCTTGTAGGCTTTAGTGTTGACGCCGCCTCTTTTGCGTTTTTTGTCGGGCGCCTCCTCCTGGTCCGAAATGGGCTCATCTTGTTCGTCTATGCTGAAATCGGAATCAACCACATCTTCCTCCTCGTCTTTTTGTCTGTAGTGAAATGGGATATACTATTATTTATATTTATTACTATTTATAAATTCACTCACTCATATTCGTTGTCTCCTTCTTCGTCCTGAAAGCCGCCATAGGAAGTTTTGTAAAAATCATCTTCTTCATCGTCGAGCAACACGGCGATTTTGTTGCCAGCATTGCTGCGTCGCGAACGCGAGGCTGCCATTTAATATTAACTATTTAGTTTACTTATAATTTTTAACCTTTTGCTGCAACTTTGTAATTATCAACAAATAATTTCAGTCTGCGTGTTTTCTTCTTCTTGCACTTAACATTCACTGGCACAGCAGGCATTCACACAAAAACGGTTACATGTGAATGGCAACGCATAAATTCTCTTTTTGTACTTAAATGTATAATTTATAGAATTTAATGACAATTTTCAAAGAGATGATTAAAAATATATCTACTAAATATGCCGATATTGTTAATTGGTATTATATTGGACTCTGTGCCGGTTGATGTGCTTAAGTTTACATACCGTTGCAGCGCACACAAAAGTTGATAATGCCGAATAGAAAATATGTTGTCTGGTTTGCCGATCAGTCTGCACTTTGGACTTTCTCTTCAACGTTGATTGAACGCTTGGGTTCAAACTCTTTTCACTTGAGATTTAAATTGCAAGGCGAACGGTTTGTCAGGCAGCTGAGAAAATGATCAATACTGGAAAATTAGCGGGACGCACCCTTTTCATCACTGGCGCATCCCGGGGAATTGGCAAAGCAATCGCTTTGAAGGCGGCACGCGACGGTGCCAACATTGTGGTTGCAGCCAAAACAGCCGAGCCACATCCTAAATTGCCTGGCACAATTTACACGGCTGCCGCAGAGATTGAGCAGGCCGGCGGCAAGGCGCATCCCTGCATTGTCGATGTGCGCGATGAGAAACAGGTGCGCACTGCTATCGCTGAGGCTGTGGCCAAATTCGGTGGCATCGATATCGTTGTGAATAATGCCAGTGCCATTTCACTGACCAACACGCCGGACACGGACATGAAACGTTACGATCTGATGCATCACATCAACACAAGGGGCACGTTTCTCGTCTCCAAGGAGTGTCTTCCCTACCTGCAAAAGAGTAATCACGCCCACATTTTGAACATCTCGCCACCGTTGAGCATGAAGGCCAAATGGTTTGGACCACATGTCGCCTACACAATGGCCAAGTACGGCATGTCCATGTGTGTGCTGGGCATGGCCGCGGAGTTTCTGGATCGTGGCATTGCCGTGAATGCCCTTTGGCCCCGCACTGCCATCCATACGGCGGCGATTGAGATGCTGACGGGACCGGATAGCGCCAGTTGGTCACGCAAACCTGAGATTATGGCCGATGCTGCCTATGCGATACTCTGCCGGGAGCCCAAACAATTCACCGGCGAGTTCTTCATTGATGACGAGGTGCTTGAATCTGTGGGTGTCAAGGATTTGACGGACTATGCCTGTGTCCGGGAGAATGCCGACAAGCTGATGGTTGACTTTTTCGTTGAATCCAAGGATGCAGAGGCTGTCAAGGAGGATGCAGCTCCATCGCCTGCAGGAGACGACAAAATTCCGCAATTATTTAAACAAATTGAGTCACTACTCTCGCCAGAGATTGTGTCCAAGACGCAGGCCGTCTTCCAATTCAACATCAGTGGCGCAAAACAGGAGACCTGGTTTCTGGATCTGAAGAATGGCACTGGTGCCTGTGGCACGGGCACTCCACCAGCTGCTCCCGATGCCACACTCACGATGAACTCCAGCAACTTCTTTGATATGTTCTCGGGAAAACTGAAGGCGGCACCCGCCTACATGTCCGGCAAGCTCAAGATCAAAGGCGACTTTCAGAAGGCCCTCAAGCTGGAGAAACTGATGAAGGCCCTCAAGTCTAAGTTGTAGCTCATAAGTTGTAAAGTTTTTAAAGGAAAACAAAATATGTATATCACTTTATTGAATAAAAGACTTTGAAATTTGTTAATAATATTGATCGATATTGGTACATTTGTACCTTTGGTACAGAAATTCGGAAGCAATAACCGAAGTCAAAAGTCCACAGGCGACGCAAACAATCTTGCTCTATTTTTAGAAGCAACGAAAAATGTTTTGTAAACAATGCAATCTTCATATCTATATAATCTATATAGTCTATAGTAAATACATATTTACATAGAAACATTATTAACAGAAATGTGAAAAACTTCAGTATCATTGTACTTTAATGATAATGCTTTAATATTAACTATAATGAGGATAAATTTATATCAAATAAGTTCCCTATAGTAAAGTTTGACAGCAGCATGGAGATATTTTGTTTTTTTTTATACTATTATACCAAAAAGGTATAATAGTTTATTGGTTTTGTTTTTTTATGTACAGGATCTAAAAAACGCTCTGCTGGAGGAGTGGAGCAAGATCAGCGCAGAAACTACCCGGAAGCTGGCATGAATAATAGGTTAAGGGAAGTTGATAAGTCTGAAGGATATCATACTAACTATTAACATCCTTATTTAAGCTTTTATACGCCAAATATGTAACTTGTTTAAGTCTGGTTTTTGACTAATTTTAATTAATTTATATAATATTTTAATAGAAACTAAAGTTTCTTTTTCAAATGTGATATAACATTAAACCAACTGGCATTTAAGCATTTGGCGTTATTTTTTTCCTTATTTCAACTTATATCACTTTAAATATTTTGCTTCACACTGTTCGAAATGAGCTGTCAGACACTGTATATTTGTCTAAGCAGAGGCAGTCAACACTAAGTATGATTGTATCTCTGCTGCCACTTGTGCGAAGCAGCAGAAAATGAAAGAAATTAATATGAATGGGAATAAAATACAGTTGTAAGTTTTTTTAGGTGTTGCAAGCCAAATGAAGAACTTTTCGGTTTTGTTTCTAGTTATCATATCATTAATATTATATTAAAAATAATTTTGTGGCTAAATGATTTAAGGTAAGGGACAACAACCAATTATGTAATATTAGTTCTTTTAATATTCGTACGTATAATGTATGTATATCTATATAAAAGACTTTATATCAGTTCTGTTAATACCAGCTGAGTGAGTGGTTGTACCAAGGAAATATATGTACATATACATGTAGTACATTTGAAGAAGATATGCAACACGATACGCAAGTTATGCGATTGTCGAGTTGTACAAATAGAGGATTTTATCGCTTTCCGAGCGGCTCTGTATGACGCGCGCATTTTTAAATACAGATGCCAAAATTTGACATCTCTCGCTTAAGGGTACACAAAAAGTTGAGTTGAAACTCACTCGATATGCGTGTTATAAAATTCATAAATTGGAGTATACAGATTGCATAAAAACAATCGCTTTTTAAATTTTTGTTGTGTGTGTTTTATTTTTTAAACAACTAAAATTATTTGAGTTCGAATCGAATCCAGTCTATAACACTATTTATTAATATTATTTTAGATTAAGTGCAGGCTTCTCAGGAAACAGGGATAACAACAAGATGCTGTAGTCGAGTTGGCTCGACTACGATATACCCTTAACCAAGTTGTTAAATATATTCTAGTTTTTCTTGGCACTCAAATGTAAAATACTGTTGCAGCTCCAGATAGCAGCGTCTGCTGTACACTGTTCGTCAGAGTGTAGATTCGCTGCACTTCCTCAACGGTCATGTCAGAGCAGCCGCAGAAGCATTTGATCAGTCTGGGTTGCATGAATTCATATAGACATGTGTTTATTCAAGGCACATATGGTGTTGAATCTATAATACTATCTATAGCAGAGTTCGCTTAAATATAATCGATATTTATGGCATTCAAACAAAACACACACAAAAGTTGCAAGTCAAAGTGAATTTATTTATTTTCTTAACAGGTATTCAAAAATATACTCAACAAGTTACAATTTGTCAATAAGCTATGTTGGTTAGTTTAACTTGAAATTGTTGAATTCAAATGCTAATTTGGAGAAGATATTTTCGTTTACTTTAGTAGTTAGCAGCTTCTTTTAGTTAATTTTTTTTCCATATAACGTTTTCATAATTTTGTTGATTTTCGGCTTCCGTTATATTTCATATTTGAGTTGGGCCATTTCATTTTGGTTTGTGATTTATTTCGCCTTCAACATGTTTAACGAAATCTTCGTATTCATTTGACAGAAACACTCGACTGGCGTAATTCGCATTAATTCGAGTGATGATAGCATTACTATCCGCACGTCTGCCGCCAATTGAGTGTTCCAGTTCGGTTTTCTCCACGGGTGGAATACCGAGTCCAGACAGCTCGTTCGCTTCCCCTAGTGTCAGGGATCGGTGCTTCTCCTGCAGCAAAGATGCGCATTTGTCATAAATCTTTATGTAATTCAACAAGCGGCTACCGTTGGCGCAGTATTGGTGTATTGCCTTTCTAGCATTCGAATTCCCGAACAACTCTTTAACATTTTTGGTTAGTGAAAAAATTTGTCGAAGTTCTTGTGGGGTCATTTTGGTAAGTATTTAAGCTGTAAATATAAAATGTATTTATTATTATTTGTATATAAGGTATTTATTATTTATTATTCCTTCAGTTTTAAATCTATCTTGATGAACTTTTTGCACATTTATCAAATCACTTATATTTTTTTTTTGTTTCGGCTGGATCGGTCCAATATTTCATAAATGTAACAGCCATGCCAGCTATTGATTGTTTTTTGTTTTTAATTAATAAATTAAGTTTTTAACGGCTTTCGCCGAATACTACTTACTTTTGAGGAACTGGGTTAATTTGCTGACACTTTTTCTTTGTTTTAAACAAATTATATGTATGTTTACTGTTTCACAACTAGTTTCGAACTGAATACCCAAAATTTGTGGACACTTAAATATATTCTGGTATTCATTATTACACTAACTATTATAGTCTGCAGCTATATGATATCAACAATTTGATATTAGGTTCTAACAAACTATTTTATGTATTGCGGTTAAGATAAAGCTATATGATATCAACAATTTGATATTAGGTTCGAATTATAACGAATTATTTTATGTATTGCGGTTAAGATAAAGCTATGCCGGAAATTTGACTATTTTAAATGGAAATTTGACTATTTAAATATACAGTGTCTAACACCTTATTTGGAACAGTGTCTAGCAAAAATTTCAATTACCTGCCATAAACTCATTATGCATTATTTTTCAAAAATTCCAAAGACCCATGGCAGGTACATATATTAACCACCAAAATTAATATATGACCCTAATAAACTGGGATTTCCCCACCCACAAGGTCGGGTTATGTAAAAAAGTACCTAATTTGGAACAGTTACATTATGGACACCTGGGTGCCATAAAACCCGGATTCTTTACCTAAAGTTGAATATTTTCAGTATAAATAGACCAATCCTCAGTAGTCAGTTTAGTTTTTTCCTGCATTTCGGGTGCAACGACCCAAGAAGGACTATGGGCAAACGGACTACTATTGATTAACGGAAACTCATCATCTTGGAACACTTAAAAATCGGATATTCAAATAGCTGAAATGGTCAATCTAAACACCTCAAATGTATTCTACATCATTTGGAGTTTCGTCGTAGAAAATCGGAAGGGGACAGAGGCGGAATGGTACCAAACCCGATTTTCTCCGAGCAGGGCGAGCCGAGGATTATCAGGAAAACACGGGGAAGGCTTAAGCTATCGGCTCAAAAATTGACTCAATAGGTGCAGGATAAAATAATGAAAGTTCAGTATGGGAACTGTGCTCCAAGTTCTACGCAACCATGACTTTAATGCCCGAGAACCACGGAAAAATAAATTTATAAGCGCAAAAAATATAGAGTCTTGGATGACGTTCGTCAAAATCCACTTGGACAAGGATTTGGAGTTCTGTAATTGAGATGCTGACGGGACCGGATAGCGCCAGTTGGTCACGCATACCTGAGATTATGGCCGATGCTGCCTATGCGATACTCTGCCGGGAGCCCAAACAATTCACCGGCGAGTTCTTCATTGATGACGAGGTGCTCGAATCTGTGGGTGTCAAGGATTTGACGGACTATGCCTGTGTCCGGGAGAATGCCGACAAGCTGATGGTTGACTTTTTCGTTGATTCCAAGGATGCAGAGGCTGTCAAGGAGGATGCAGCTCCAGCGCCTGCAGGAGACGACAAAATTCCGCAATTATTTAAACAAATTGAGTCACTACTCTCGCCAGAGATTGTGTCCAAGACGCAGGCCGTCTTCCAATTCAACATCAGTGGCGTCAAACAGGAGACCTGGTTTCTGGATCTGAAGAATGGCACTGGTGCCTGTGGGCACTCCACCAGCTGCTCCCGATGCCACACTCACGATGAACTCCAGCAACTTCTTTGATATGTTCTCGGGAAAACTGAAGGCGGCACCCGCCTACATGTCCGGCAAGCTCAAGATCAAAGGCGACTTTCAGAAGGCCCTCAAGCTGGAGAAACTGATGAAGGCCCTCAAGTCTAAGTTGTAGCTCATAAGTTGTAAAGTTTTTAAAGGAAAACAAAATATGTATATCACTTTATTGAATAAAAGACTGAAATTTGTTAATAATATTGATCGATATTGGTACATTTGTACCTTTGGTACAGAAATTCGGAAGCAATAACCGAAGTCAAAAGTCCACAGGCGACGCAAACAATCTTGCTCTATTTTTAGAAGCAACGAGAAACAATGCAATCTTCATAGCTATATAATCTTTATAGTCTATAGTAAATATATATTTACATAGAAGCATTATTAACAGAAATGTGAAAAACTTTAGAATCATTGTACTTTAATAATAATGCTTTAATATTAACTATAATGAGGATAAATTTATAACAAATAAGTTCCCTATAGTAAAGTTCGACAGCAGCATGGAGATATTTTGTTTTTTTATACTATTATACCAAAAAGGTATAATAGTTAATTGGTTTTGTTTTTTATGTACAGGATCTCAAAAATGCTCTGATGGAGGAGTGGAGCAAGATCAGCGCAGAAACTACCCGGAAGCTGGCATGAATAATAGGTTAAGGGAAGTTGATAAGTCTGAAGGATATCATACTAACTATTAACATCCTTATTTAAGCTTTTATACGCCAAATATGTAACTTGTTTAAGTCTGGTTTTTGACTAATTTTAATTAATTTATATAATATTTTAATAGAAACTAAAGTTTCTTTTTCAAATGTGATATAACATTAAACCAATTGGCATTTAAGCATTTGGCGTTATTTTTTTCCTTATTTCAACTTATATCACTTTAAATATTTTACTTCACACTGTTCGAAATGAGCTGTCAGACACTGTATATTTGTCTAAGCAGAGGCAGTCAACACTAAGTATGATTGTATCTCTGCTGCCACTTGTGCGAAGCAGCAGAAAATGAAAGAAATTAATATGAATGGGAATAAAATACAGTTGTAAGTTTTTTTAGGTGTTGCAAGCTAAATGAAGAACTTTTCGGTTTTGTTTCTAGTTATCATATCATTAATATTATATTCAAAATAATTTTGTGGCTAAATGATTTAAGGTAAGGGACAACAACCAATTATGTAATATTAGTTCTTTTAATATTCGTACGTATAATGTATATCTATATAAAAGACTTTATATCAGTTCTGTTAATACCAGCTGAGTGAGTGGTTGTACCAAGGAAATATATGTACATATACATGTAGTACATTTGAAGAAGATATGCAACACGATACGCAAGTTATGCGATTGTCGAGTTGTACAAATAGAGGATTTTATCGCTTTCCGAGCGGCTCTGTATGACGCGCGCATTTTCAAATACAGATGCCAAATTTGACATCTCTCGCTTAAGGGTACACAAAAAGTTTAGTTGAAACTCACTCGATATGCGTGTTATAAAATTCACATATTGGAGTACACAGATTGCATAAAAACTATCGCTTTTTAAATTTTTGTTGTATATTCGAATCGAATCCAGTCTATAAAACTATTAATTAATATTATTTTAGATTAAGTGCAGGTTTCTCAGGAATCAGGGATAACATCAAGATGCTGTAGTCGTGTTGGCTCGACTACGACTACTTAACCAAGTTGTTGAATATATTCTAGTTTTCTTGGCACTCAAATGTTCAGTTCTGCAAATGCATTTCTTACAGAGTATTTTTACTCACAAGCCCGAACTGGCTGGCTACAAACACGTGCATATACATACATACATACAGACATAATATTGGGGCTGTATAGAATACGCACAAATATATTGACGCTAGCGTCGACTATCATGCCATCGCTTTCTCACACATGCGCTCGCCTATTTATGCCCACAGAAAATGCTTGCGGCTGCTGGCAGCAAGAAGATCAACATGAAACTATTTTTTTGGCTATAACTTTGGTGTTTACTATCCGAGATCCCTTAAGCGAGAGATGTCAAATTTGGCATCTGTATTTGAAAATGCGCGCGTCATACTGTTGCAGCTCCAGATAGCAGCGTCTGCTGTACACTGTTCGTCAGAGTGTAGATTCGCTGCACTTCCTCAACGGTCATGTCAGAGCAGCCGCAGAAGCATTTGATCAGTCTGGGTTGCATGAATTCATATAGACATGTGTGTTTATTCAAGGCACATATGGTGTTGAATCTATAATACTATCTATAGCAGAGTTCGCTTAAATATAATCGATATTTATGGCATTCAAACAAAACACACACAAAAGATGCAAGTCAAAGTGAATTTATTTATTTTCTTAGCAGGTATTCAAAAATATACTCAACAAGTTACAATTTGTCAATAAGCTATGTTGGTTAGTTTAACTTGAAATTGTTGAATTCAAATGCTAATTTGGAGAAGATATTTTCGTTTACTTTAGTAGTTAGCAGCTTCTTTTAGTTAATTTTTTTTCCATATAACGTTTTCATAATTTTGTTGATTTTCGGCTTCCGTTATATTTCATATTTGAGTTGGGCCATTTCATTTTGGTTTGTGATTTATTTGGTCTTCAACAAGTTTAACAAATTCTTTGTATTCTTTTGACAGAAACACTCGACTGCCGTAATTCGCATTAATTCGAGTGATGATAGCATTACTATCCGCACGTCTGCCGCCAATTGAGTGTTCCAGTTCGGTTTTCTCCACAGGTGGAATACTGAGTACAGACAGCTCGTTCGCTTCCCCTAGTGTCAGGGATCGGTGCTTCTCCTGCAGCAAAGATGCGCATTTGTCATAAATCTTTATGTAATTCAACAAGCGGCTACCGTTGGCGCAGTATTGGTGTATTGCCTTTCTAGCATTCGAATTCCCGAACAACGCTGGAACATTTTTGGTTAGTGACGAAATTTCTCGAAGTTCTTGTAGGTTCATTTTGGTAAGTATTTAAGCTGTAAATATAAAATGTATTTATTATTATTTGTATATAAGGTATTTATTATTTATTATTCCTTCAGGTTTAAATCTATCTTGATGAACTTTTTGCACATCTATCAAATCACTTATATTTTTTTTTTTATTTCGGCTGGATCGGTCCAATATTTCATAAATGTAACTGCCATGCCAGCTATTGATTGTTTTTCGTTTTTAATTAATAAATTAAGTTTTTCACGGCTTTCGCCGAATACTACTTACTTTTGAGGAACTGTGTTAATATGCTGACACTTTTTCTTTGTTTTAAAAAACTTATATGTATGTTTACTGTTTCACAACTAGTTTCGAACTGAATACCCAAAATTTGTGGACACTTAAATATATTCTGGTATTCATTATTACACTAACTATTATAGTCTGCAGCTATATGATATCAACAATTTGATATTAGGTTCTAACAAACTATTTTATGTATTGCGGTTAAGATAAAGCTATATGATATCAACAATTTGATATTAGGTTCGAATTATAACGAATTATTTTATGTATTGCGGTTAAGATAAAGCTATGCCGGAAATTCGACTATTTTAAATAAAAATTTGACTATTTAAATATACAGTGTCTAACACCTTATTTGGAACAGTGTCTAGCAAAAATTTCAATTACCTGCCATAAACTCATTATGCATTATTTTTCAAAAATTCCAAAGACCCATGGCAGGTACATATATTAACCACCAAAATTAATATATGACCCTAATAAACTGGGATTTCCCCACCCACAAGGTCGGGTTATGTAAAAAAGTACCTAATTTGGAACAGTTACATTATGGACACCTGGGTGCCATAAAACCCGGATTCTTTACCTAAAGTTGAATATTTTCAGTATAAATAGACCAATCCTCAGTAGTCAGTTTAGTTTTTTCCTGCATTTCGGGTGCAACGACCCAAGAAGGACTATGGGCAAACGGACTACTATTGATTAACGGAAAATCATCTTGGAACACTTAAAAATCGGATATTCAAATAGCTGAAATGGTCAATCTAAACACCTCAAATGTATTCTACATCATTTGGAGTTTCGTCGTAGAAAATCGGAAGGGGACAGAGGCGGAATGGTACCAAACCCGATTTTCTCCGAGCAGGGCGAGCCGAGGATTATCAGGAAAACACGGGGAAGGCTTAAGCTATCGGCTCAAAAATTGACTTAATAGGTGCAGGATAAAATAATGAAAGTTCAGTATGGGAACTGTGCTCCAAGTTCTACGCAACCATGACTTTAATGCCCGAGAACCACGGAAAAAGAAATTTATAAGCGCAAAAAATATAGAGTCTTGGATGACGTTCGTCAAAATCCACTTGGACAAGGATTTGGAGTTCTGTAATTGAGATGCTGACGGGACCGGATAGCGCCAGTTGGTCACGCAAACCTGAGATTATGGCCGATGCTGCCTATGCGATACTCTGCCGGGAGCCCAAACAATTCACCGGCGAGTTCTTCATTGATGACGAGGTGCTCGAATCTGTGGGTGTCAAGGATTTGACGGACTATGCCTGTGTCCGGGAGAATGCCGACAAGCTGATGGTTGACTTTTTCGTTGATTCCAAGGATGCAGAGGCTGTCAAGGAGGATGCAGCTCCAGCGCCTGCAGGAGACGACAAAATTCCGCAATTATTTAAACAAATTGAGTCACTACTCTCGCCAGAGATTGTGTCCAAGACGCAGGCCGTCTTCCAATTCAACATCAGTGGCGTCAAACAGGAGACCTGGTTTCTGGATCTGAAGAATGGCACTGGTGCCTGTGGGCACTCCACCAGCTGCTCCCGATGCCACACTCACGATGAACTCCAGCAACTTCTTTGATATGTTCTCGGGAAAACTGAAGGCGGCACCCGCCTACATGTCCGGCAAGCTCAAGATCAAAGGCGACTTTCAGAAGGCCCTCAAGCTGGAGAAACTGATGAAGGCCCTCAAGTCTAAGTTGTAGCTCATAAGTTGTAAAGTTTTTAAAGGAAAACAAAATATGTATATCACTTTATTGAATAAAAGACTGAAATTTGTTAATAATATTGATCGATATTGGTACATTTGTACCTTTGGTACAGAAATTCGGAAGCAATAACCGAAGTCAAAAGTCCACAGGCGACGCAAACAATCTTGCTCTATTTTTAGAAGCAACGAGAAACAATGCAATCTTCATAGCTATATAATCTTTATAGTCTATAGTAAATATATATTTACATAGAAGCATTATTAACAGAAATGTGAAAAACTTTAGAATCATTGTACTTTAATAATAATGCTTTAATATTAACTATAATGAGGATAAATTTATAACAAATAAGTTCCCTATAGTAAAGTTCGACAGCAGCATGGAGATATTTTGTTTTTTTATACTATTATACCAAAAAGGTATAATAGTTAATTGGTTTTGTTTTTTATGTACAGGATCTCAAAAATGCTCTGATGGAGGAGTGGAGCAAGATCAGCGCAGAAACTACCCGGAAGCTGGCATGAATAATAGGTTAAGGGAAGTTGATAAGTCTGAAGGATATCATACTAACTATTAACATCCTTATTTAAGCTTTTATACGCCAAATATGTAACTTGTTTAAGTCTGGTTTTTGACTAATTTTAATTAATTTATATAATATTTTAATAGAAACTAAAGTTTCTTTTTCAAATGTGATATAACATTAAACCAATTGGCATTTAAGCATTTGGCGTTATTTTTTTCCTTATTTCAACTTATATCACTTTAAATATTTTGCTTCACACTGTTCGAAATGAGCTGTCAGACACTGTATATTTGTCTAAGCAGAGGCAGTCAACACTAAGTATGATTGTATCTCTGCTGCCACTCGTGCGAAGCAGCAGAAAATGAAAGAAATTAATAAGAATGGGAATAAAATACAGTTGTAAGTTTTTTTAGGTGTTGCAAGCCAAATGAAGAACTTTTCGGTTTTGTTTCTAGTTATCATATCATTAATATTATATTCAAAATAATTTTGTGGCTAAATGATTTAAGGTAAGGGACAACAACCAATTATGTAATATTAGTTCTTTTAATATTCGTACGTATAATGTATGTATATCTATATAAAAGACTTTATATCAGTTCTGTTAATACCAGCTGAGTGAGTGGTTGTACCAAGGAAATATATGTACATATACATGTAGTACATTTGAAGAAGATATGCAACACGATACGCAAGTTATGCGATTGTCGAGTTGTACAAATAGAGGATTTTATCGCTTTCCGAGCGGCTCTGTATGACGCGCGCATTTTTAAATACAGATGCCAAAATTTGACATCTCTCGCTTAAGGGTACACAAAAAGTTGAGTTGAAACTCACTCGATATGCGTGTTATAAAATTCATAAATTGGAGTATACAGATTGCATAAAAACAATCGCTTTTTAAATTTTTGTTGTGTGTGTTTTATTTTTTAAACAACTAAAATTATTTGAGTTCGAATCGAATCCAGTCTATAACACTATTTATTAATATTATTTTAGATTAAGTGCAGGCTTCTCAGGAAACAGGGATAACAACAAGATGCTGTAGTCGAGTTGGCTCGACTACGATATACCCTTAACCAAGTTGTTAAATATATTCTAGTTTTCTTGGCACTCAAATGTAAAATACTGTTGCAGCTCCAGATAGCAGCGTCTGCTGTACACTGTTCGTCAGAGTGTAGATTCGCTGCACTTCCTCAACGGTCATGTCAGAGCAGCCGCAGAAGCATTTGATCAGTCTGGGTTGCATGAATTCATATAGACATGTGTGTTTATTCAAGGCACATATGGTGTTGAATCTATAATACTATCTATAGCAGAGTTCGCTTAAATATAATCGATATTTATGGCATTCAAACAAAACACACACAAAAGTTGCAAGTCAAAGTGAATTTATTTATTTTCTTAACAGGTATTCAAAAATATACTCAACAAGTTACAATTTGTCAATAAGCTATGTTGGTTAGTTTAACTTGAAATTGTTGAATTCAAATGCTAATTTGGAGAAGATATTTTCGTTTACTTTAGTAGTTAGCAGCTTCTTTTAGTTAATTTTTTTTCCATATAACGTTTTCATAATTTTGTTGATTTTCGGCTTCCGTTATATTTCATATTTGAGTTGGGCCATTTCATTTTGGTTTGTGATTTATTTGGTCTTCAACAAGCTTAACGAAATTCTTTGTATTCTTTTGACAGAAACACTCGACTGCCGTAATTCGCATTAATTCGAGTGATGATAGCATTACTATCCGCACGTCTGCCGCCAATTGAGTGTTCCAGTTCGGTTTTCTCCACGGGTGGAATACCGAGTCCAGACAGCTCGTTCGCTTCCCCTAGTGTCAGGGATCGGTGCTTCTCCTGCAGCAAAGATGCGCATTTGTCATAAATCTTTATGTAATTCAACAAGCGGCTACCGTTGGCGCAGTATTGGTGTATTGCCTTTCTAGCATTCGAATTCCCGAACAACTCTTTAACATTTTTGGTTAGTGAAAAAATTTGTCGAAGTTCTTGTGGGGTCATTTTGGTAAGTATTTAAGCTGTAAATATAAAATGTATTTATTATTATTTGTATATAAGGTATTTATTATTTATTATTCCTTCAGTTTTAAATCTATCTTGATGAACTTTTTGCACATTTATCAAATCACTTATATTTTTTTTTTGTTTCGGCTGGATCGGTCCAATATTTCATAAATGTAACAGCCATGCCAGCTATTGATTGTTTTTTGTTTTTAATTAATAAATTAAGTTTTTAACGGCTTTCGCCGAATACTACTTACTTTTGAGGAACTGGGTTAATTTGCTGACACTTTTTCTTTGTTTTAAACAAATTATATGTATGTTTACTGTTTCACAACTAGTTTCGAACTGAATACCCAAAATTTGTGGACACTTAAATATATTCTGGTATTCATTATTACACTAACTATTATAGTCTGCAGCTATATGATATCAACAATTTGATATTAGGTTCTAACAAACTATTTTATGTATTGCGGTTAAGATAAAGCTATATGATATCAACAATTTGATATTAGGTTCGAATTATAACGAATTATTTTATGTATTGCGGTTAAGATAAAGCTATGCCGGAAATTTGACTATTTTAAATGGAAATTTGACTATTTAAATATACAGTGTCTAACACCTTATTTGGAACAGTGTCTAGCAAAAATTTCAATTACCTGCCATAAACTCATTATGCATTATTTTTCAAAAATTCCAAAGACCCATGGCAGGTACATATATTAACCACCAAAATTAATATATGACCCTAATAAACTGGGATTTCCCCACCCACAAGGTCGGGTTATGTAAAAAAGTACCTAATTTGGAACAGTTACATTATGGACACCTGGGTGCCATAAAACCCGGATTCTTTACCTAAAGTTGAATATTTTCAGTATAAATAGACCAATCCTCAGTAGTCAGTTTAGTTTTTTCCTGCATTTCGGGTGCAACGACCCAAGAAGGACTATGGGCAAACGGACTACTATTGATTAACGGAAAATCATCTTGGAACACTTAAAAATCGGATATTCAAATAGCTGAAATGGTCAATCTAAACACCTCAAATGTATTCTACATCATTTGGAGTTTCGTCGTAGAAAATCGGAAGGGGACAGAGGCGGAATGGTACCAAACCCGATTTTCTCCGAGCAGGGCGAGCCGAGGATTATCAGGAAAACACGGGGAAGGCTTAAGCTATCGGCTCAAAAATTGACTCAATAGGTGCAGGATAAAATAATGAAAGTTCAGTATGGGAACTGTGCTCCAAGTTCTACGCAACCATGACTTTAATGCCCGAGAACCACGGAAAAAGAAATTTATAAGCGCAAAAAATATAGAGTCTTGGATGACGTTCGTCAAAATCCACTTGGACAAGGATTTGGAGTTCTGTAATTGAGATGCTGACGGGACCGGATAGCGCCAGTTGGTCACGCATACCTGAGATTATGGCCGATGCTGCCTATACGATACTCTGCCGGGAGCCCAAACAATTCACCGGCGAGTTCTTCATTGATGACGAGGTGCTCGAATCTGTGGGTGTCAAGGATTTGACGGACTATGCCTGTGTCCGGGAGAATGCCGACAAGCTGATGGTTGACTTTTTCGTTGATTCCAAGGATGCAGAGGCTGTCAAGGAGGATGCAGCTCCATCGCCTGCAGGAGACGACAAAATTCCGCAATTATTTAAACAAACTGAAGGCGGCACCCGCCTACATGTCCGGCAAGCTCAAGATCAAAGGCGACTTTCAGAAGGCCCTCAAGCTGGAGAAACTGATGAAGGCCCTCAAGTCTAAGTTGTAGCTCATAAGTTGTAAAGTTTTTAAAGGAAAACAAAATATGTATATCACTTTATTGAATAAAAGACTGAAATTTGTTAATAATATTGATCGATATTGGTACATTTGTACCTTTGGTACAGAAATTCGGAAGCAATAACCGAAGTCAAAAGTCCACAGGCGACGCAAACAATCTTGCTCTATTTTTAGAAGCAACGAGAAACAATGCAATCTTCATAGCTATATAATCTTTATAGTCTATAGTAAATATATATTTACATAGAAGCATTATTAACAGAAATGTGAAAAACTTTAGAATCATTGTACTTTAATAATAATGCTTTAATATTAACTATAATGAGGATAAATTTATAACAAATAAGTTCCCTATAGTAAAGTTCGACAGCAGCATGGAGATATTTTGTTTTTTTTTATACTATTATACCAAAAAGGTATAATAGTTAATTGGTTTTGTTTTTTTATGTACAGGATCTCAAAAATGCTCTGATGGAGGAGTGGAGCAAGATCAGCGCAGAAACTACCCGGAAGCTGGCATGAATAATAGGTTAAGGGAAGTTGATAAGTCTGAAGGATATCATACTAACTATTAACATCCTTATTTAAGCTTTTATACGCCAAATATGTAACTTGTTTAAGTCTGGTTTTTGACTAATTTTAATTAATTTATATAATATTTTAATAGAAAC
>JAWNLR010000541.1:0-20768 GCA_035042205.1 Drosophila infuscata | reverse complement strand
TATAGGTTTATCGTTTTTGGGGGCTGGAGTGGGCGTGGCCCGATCTTAGTAATATACCTTCTAAGTTTGGTAACTGTAGCTCTTGAATTGCGGGAGATACAGGCATTTATCGTTTTTTGTGGGCGGGAGTGGGCGTGGCCCAAAATATTTTGGAGTTCGATCTTAGTAATATACCTTCTAAGTTTGGTAACTGTAGCTCTTAAATTGCGGGAGATACAGGCATTTTTCTTTTTTTGTGGGCGGGAGTGGGCGTGGTCCAAAATTTTTTTTCCACATTTATGAAGGGTGTTACTAGTAATATACCTTTAAAATTTGGTGACTTAAGTTTTTAAATTGCGCGAGATATATGGGTTTATCGATTTACACCAACAGGTGTATCGGTTTAGGTAGGTGGAGTGGGCGTGGCCATCCAATTTTTTTATCGATTTTTGGGGGAGTTACCAGTAACATACCTGCAAAATTTTGCGACTCTAGCTTGCAAATTACGGCAGATATGCGCATTTTAAATTTCTAGGGATGAAGTTCCTGGGGGCGGCGGATGTGGGCGTGGTCCAAAAATTGGTATGCCAATCTTTGGAGGAGGTTACCAGCAAATTGCCTTCCAAGTTTGGTTACTCTATCTTTAAAATGTTCGGAGATATAGGGAGTTATCGATTTACAATCGGAATTGTCGATTATAGGCGCAGGTGTGGGCGTGGCACCACAAATTTGTTATCGGTTCTTAAAGGCGACTACCAGTAATATACCTACCAAATTTGACGTTCCCTACTCAAAAACTGCGGAAGATATAGCCATTTGAAAATTTTAGGGGCGGGGGTGATGGGGGCGTCGGAGATGGGCGTGGCACGTGCCGATCTTTCAAGGACCTCGCCAACAACCTACCAACCAAAATTGGTGACTGTAACCATTAAATTGTGAGAGATATGTGGAATTTACTGCTATCGAAAATCTAAATGTATCGATAATTCAGAAACTGAGGCCGTTATCGATAAAATAACGCAAACTTGATCTGCGCCTGGTATACGAGATCTTATATTCCAAATTTGAAGTCTCTAGCTCTTATAGTCTCTGAGATCCGCGTTTTCATACAGACGGACAGACGGACAGACGGACAGACAGACGGACAGGGCTAGATCGACTCGGCTATTGATCCTGATCAAGAATATATATACTTTATGGGGTCGGAGATGCTTCCTTCTGCCTGTTACATACATTTGCACAAAACCATTATACCCTTTTTACCCATTTTTAATGGGTTCAGGGTATAATAAAAGAAAACAAAACAAGCTCACTCGACTACCATATACCCTGAACCAAGCTTTAAATGCATTATAGGTTTATCGTTTTTGGGGGCTGGAGTGGGCGTGGTCCGATCTTAGTAATATACCTTCTAAGTTTGGTAACTGTAGCTCTTGAATTGCGGGAGATACAGGCATTTATCGTTTTTTGTGGGCGGGAGTGGGCGTGGCCCAAAATATTTTGGAGTTCGATCTTAGTAATATACCTTCTAAGTTTGGTAACTGTAGCTCTTAAATTGCGGGAGATACAGGCATTTTTCTTTTTTTGTGGGCGGGAGTGGGCGTGGTCCAAAATTTTTTTTCCACATTTATGAAGGGTGTTACTAGTAATATACCTTTAAAATTTGGTGACTTAAGTTTTTAAATTGCGCGAGATATATGGGTTTATCGATTTACACCAACAGGTGTATCGGTTTAGGTAGGTGGAGTGGGCGTGGCCATCCAATTTTTTTATCGATCTTTGGGGGAGTTACCAGTAACGTACCTGCAAAATTTTGCGACTCTAGCTTGCAAATTACGGCAGATATGCGCATTTTAAATTTCTAGGGATGAAGTTCCTGGGGGCGGCGGATGTGGGCGTGGTCCAAAAATTGGTATGCCAATCTTTGGAGGAGGTTACCAGCAAATTGCCTTCCAAGTTTGGTTACTCTATCTTTAAAATGTTCGGAGATATAGGGAGTTATCGATTTACAATCGGAATTGTCGATTATAGGCGCAGGTGTGGGCGTGGCACCACAAATTTGTTATCGGTTCTTAAAGGCGACTACCAGTAATATACCTACCAAATTTGACGTTCCCTACTCAAAAACTGCGGAAGATATAGCCACTTGAAAATTTTAGGGGCGGGGGTGATGGGGGCGTCGGAGGTGGGCGTGGCACATGCCGATCTTTCAAGGACCTCGCCAACAACCTACCAACCAAAATTGGTGACTGTATCCATTAAATTGTGAGAGATATGTGGAATTTACTGCTATCGAAAATCTAAATGTATCGATAATTCAGAAACTGAGGCAGTTATCGATAAAATAACGCAAACTTGATCTGCGCCTGGTATACGAGATCTTATATTCCAAATTTGAAGTCTCTAGCTCTTATAGTCTCTGAGATCCGTTGTTTCATACAGACGGACAGACGGACAGACGGACAGACAGACGGACAGGGCTAGATCGACTCGGCTATTGATCCTGATCAAGAATATATATACTTTATGGGGTCGGAGATGCTTCCTTCTGCCTGTTACATACATTTGCACAAAACCATTATACCCTTTTTACCCATTTTTAATGGGTTCAGGGTATAAAAAGTGAGCCAAGTTATATTGACGAGTTCAAAAATATCTGTACACAACAAGAAAATTGAGCTGGAAACTGGTGAAAGTGGAACCTTACTCCCGGGTTATATTCTTTGATATACTTAAAAGATCCTAAAGGTTATGATGAATCGGATTTGGCTGCGTATCAGAAAATCTTAGCAAAAACCAATGTCCCATAGAAAAAATCATCTAGCTAATGGTCCGCTCAAGGGAAATCGTTCAAGGAAGTACACTGAAATAATGAAAAACTTTTCTCAAAAATTGATGATCCAAGTGCAATGTCTACACCTATATATAATAAATGGATGCATAAGGGAGGAAGTCTTATGAGACTCAGCTTATGTAAGCCAAGTTATGTGTAATGGGATGATCCAAATGAGATTGTTGAAAGACTAAAACTTATTTAGTTGTCTCACAGGCAGCTGGATTTTGTTTTTCACATGCAACATCATCATCAGAAATCATTAAAAAGTTCTTTTTAGCTTTACTTGGTGCTAGAACACTTTCATTTTCGGGAAAATGTAAAATAACCCATCCCTTTATTGGGTTCACGAGTGTTTTCAAATATTCATATTTCGGCTGATGTAAAGACTTTGAATATAAATAAATATTTTCAAACTTTAGTCCATTGGGGCCTTCAATCAAACTGATCATTGCATTCGTTTTCCCACATTTAGAAGGTCCAACAATAAAGGCTCTATTTGAATTGGATAATAATCTGCTGTGTCTAAATTGATTGTCTTCCCCATTTTTAAAATCGATATTCCTCACTTCTATGTTAGTTTTTTGTTTTATTAATCACATATCTGATGTTGTTTTCTCAACTGATCGTTACTCTCTTTGAAGAACAAACAACTAATCAAATGGTAATACGCTTTTATAAATCAACTAGTAGCAGAACAAGGCTCTATCGAGGTCTGAAGAGGTCTTATTGATAAAATAATTAACTCACTCCCAATTGAGCTACATATACCTGGTTATCAGTTATATTATTCTGTGGACCAGGAACAAAGCTAGAAAATCGCTTGGAAAGAGGCGAGAAGGGAATAAATCCATTAGATGCTGCTTGTAGGGAGCACGATATAGCATATTCTAATAATATAGATTTGAGTGATCGTCATAAAGCTTATTCAATTTTCGCTGAAAGAGCTTGGGAACGTGTAAAAGCCTCTGATAGTACTCTTGGGGAAAGAACCGCTGCTTATTTTGTGACCAACATAATGAAAGCCAAGAAAAAATTTGGGATGGGACTAAAACAAAGAAAAAATAAGAAACTATGTGAGAAAAAAAGAAAAATGTTATGCATGCCGTAAGAGTGGCTACCAAAGTATTGAAGAAGGAGAAGCCTTATGATTTTCAATCTGCGATAAAAATCGCTAAAAAAGCAATAAACAAAACTATTGGATGGAAGAAAAATGAAGTAATAATTCCTCGAGTTATGAGTGTTCCTTCTGAATTTTGCTCACAAACATATCCCCTTGTTTAGAGGTGTTTTTATGAGAGACTCATTACCAAAACGAGTACGGAGAAGGGAATGTGGTATTATTAACTTAGACCTTTCAAGTGGAGCTGGAACGCATTGGGTAGCTTACTTCAAATCTGATAAGGAAATCAGATATTTGATAGTTTTGGAAATTTAGCACTGCCTTTAGAGCTTATTGAATATTTAGGAGAGAATATAAAATACAATTATAAACAAGTTCAACGATATAATTCTTTTAATTGTGGACACTTATGTTTAAGATTTCTATTAATGCAGCATAAGGGTGATGATTTAAAGTAACTTGTACTCAACTTTTAAAATAAATAAATAAATAAATAAAAAGCCACTTAATATTTTATTTTAGTACATAACAGCTATAAATAACCATACTATCTTTAGTTTGTTTATAGTGAGTGTATTATTTACACCGGAAACACGTTGAAGAACCGTGTTAAATTACATGAAAAACAACAATAAACCACCTGTAAAGGGGTTTTTCGGTTTAGAACTGATGAATTTATAGTTAAAAATGGATGAGCATATTTTAAAAGAATTGACGAAAGCAAGAAACGCACTTAAAAGAAAATTTCAAAAAAATAAAATTAGGTAGAGCCGCAAATGAATATCAACTAGAGGAATCGTTCAAACCAATAACACAACCACTTCAGAAAATCATTAGAGGGAATGAAACGGCAAATCAGTTGATGGAAGTAAAAAAAGAAGAAGAGGAAGGTCAACTAAATAGTAGGAATCAAATTAAAAGTGCTGAAACTACAGAGAATATTATGATGCACTAGATAAAGCAATATCTGAGCCACAAACAGAGGGTTCATCGTTTGCAGAGGCGAAGAGAGTTATGTTTACTTTAATACAATTAGTAATGAGGACTATAGCCAAACGAATGAAATATGAGATCTTTAATCTTAGTTTAAATGAAATAGAACGTCAGAAAAAACTTGATAAAGCATTTTGACCTATTAAAATAAGTGGCCAAATTATATTGGGGAGTTCAAAAATATCTGTACACAGCAAGAAAATTGAGCTGGAAACTGGTGAAAAGTGGAACCTTACTCCCGGGTTATGTTCTTTGATATACTTAAAAGATCCTGAAGGTTATGATGAAACGGTTTTGGCTGCATATCAGAAAGTCTTAGCAAAAACCAATGCTCACAGAAAAAATCATCTACCTAATGGTCCGCTAGAGGGAAATCGTTCAAAACATGGCGAACCAAGTGCAATGTCTACACCTTTAAATAAAAACCGATGCAAAAGGGTGGGAGTCCTATGACGCTCAGCTTAAGTAAGCCAAGTTATGTGTATTGGGATGATCTAAATGAGATTGTTGAAAGACTAAAACTTTAAGTTGCCTCACAGGCAGTTGGTAACACTAATCATAATAATGAAATCGTTTCGATAATTGAAGAACTTCGTGAAGCAAAAATTATTTATTAAATAAGTAGTACTGTATTTAACATTAGTTTATTAATGTTCTTGAGAAGTTTGATCCATTCTTCTCATCTATGGACGTAAAAGAAAGGAATAGTATAAAAAATCAAAATGGTGGTGTTCTAGTTGATGTTGATCATAACATTATTTTTCAAACAAACGTCTTAAAAAATATGGGTGATCCATTGGAAAATATTGAGGGTGTTGATAAAGTCTAAATAGAAAGAAAAGTAGAAGAAACTATGGAAAATATTGAAAAACTGTTAAAAGAACAAGTAAGATGCTGTAGTCGAGTTGGCTCGACTACGATATACCCTTAACCCAGTTTTTAATTATTTTCTAGTTTTCTTGCCAAATTTCCCTTTAAGATGATTCGCACTCAAATGCCCGAACTGAATGGCTACAAACACGTGCATAAACATACTTAAATACATACATACACACGTACACGAAATAGTAGTTATCGGGGCTCTGCAGAATACACACAAATATATTGACGCTAGCGTCGATTATCGTGTCATCTCTTTCTCACACGTGCGCTCGCCTATTTATATGTATACCGAAAATGCTTGCGGCTGCTGATAGAAATGAGATCAATATGAGAATATATTTTCGACTTTGGTGTTTCTTGTCCGATCTTAATGAAATTTTGGCAATTGATCGATAATATGTATGTGCATATTATGTATAAATTAGAAGCCTCTGCCTCTTTAATTGTGGAATTTATTGCTATCGGAAATCGAAATGTATCGATAATTCAGAAACTAAGACAGTTATCGATAAAATAATGCAAACTTGATCTGCGCCTGGTACACGAGAACTTATATTCCAAATTTGAAGTCTCTAGCTCTTGTAGTCTCTGAGATCCGCGTGTTCATACAGACGGACAGACGGACAGACGGACGGACGGACAGACGGACAGGGCTATATCGACTCGGCTGTTGATCCTGATCAAGAATATATATACTTTATGGGGTCGGAGATGCTTCCTTCTGCCTGTTACATACATTTGCACAAAACCATTATACCCTTTTTACCCATTTTTAATGGGTTAAGGGTATAAAAAGATCAGATAGATCAGAAAGCAATAAGTGAAATATAATTTACAATTCTTCGTGAGATGAAAAAAAAAGAGAAAGTTCTTTACAAGCGAATTTTAATTCGCAAATAGAGTTATTAAAAAGTTTATTTGACGTTGGAAGTAAAAATATATATTTAACAAGTAAGAACGCTGTAGTCGAGTGAGCTCGACTACCATATACCCTGAACCAAGCTTTAAATGCATTATAGGTTTATCGTTTTTGGGGGCCGGAGTGGGCGTGGCCCGATCTTAGTAATATACCTTCTAAGTTTGGTAACTGTAGCTCTTGAATTGCGGGAGATACAGGCATTTATCGTCTTTTGTGGGCGGGAGTGGGCGTGGCCCAAAATATTTTGGAGTTCGATCTTAGTAATATACCTTCTAAGTTTGGTAACTGTAGCTCTTAAATTGAGGGAGATACAGGCATTTTTCGTTTTTTGTGGGCGGGAGTGGGCGTGGTCCAAAATTTTTTTTCCACATTTATGAAGGGTGTTACTAGCAATATACCTTTAAAATTTGGTGACTTAAGTTTTCAAATTGCGCGAGATATATGGGTTTATCGATTTACACCTACAGGTGTATCGGTTTAGGTAGGTGGAGTGGGCGTGGCCATCCAATTTTTTTTATCGATCTTTGGGGGAGTTACCAGTAACATACCTGCAAAATTCTCTAACTTGCAAATTACGGCAGATATGCGCATTTTAAATTTCTAGGGACGAAGTTCCTGGGGGCGGCGGATGTGGGCGTGGTCCAAAAATTGGTATGCCAATCTTTGGAGGAAGTTACCAGCAAATTGCCTTCCAAGTTTGGTTACTCTATCTTTAAAATGTTCGGAGATATACGGAGTTATCGATTTACAATCGGAATTGTCGATTATAGGCGCAGGTGTGGGCGTGGCACCACAAATTTATTATCGGTTCTTAAAGGCGGCTACCAGTAATATACCTACCAAATTTGACGTTCCCTACTCAAAAACTGCGGAAGATATAGCCATTTAAAAATTTTAGGGGCGGGGGTGATGGGGGCGTCAGAGGTGGGCGTGGTACATGCCGATCTTTCAAGGACCTCGCCAACAACCTATCAACCAAAATTGGTGACTGTATCCATTAAATTGTGAGAGATATGTGGAATTTACTGCTTAGAAATCTAAATGTATCGATAATTCAGAAACTGAGGCAGTTATCGATAAAATATTCAAACTTGATCTGCGCCTGGTATACGAGATCTTATATTCCAAATTTGAAGTCTCTAGCTCTTATAGTCTCTGAGATCCGCGTGTTCATACAGACGGACAGACGGACAGACAGACGGACATGGCTAGATCGACTCGGCTATTGATCTTGATCAAGAATATATATACTTTATGGGGTCGGAGATGCTTCCTTCTGCCTGTTACATACATTTGCACAAAACCATTATACCTTTTTTACCCATTTTTAATGGGTTCAGGGTATAAAAATTGAGTCTGCAGCGTTCTATAATAAAATTCATAAATAATGTATCTTATGTGTGCTTAGATTTATAATCTGTATGAATGTTAGCAATTTCGGACACTGTTCAAATGGGTAGAATAAAAATAAAAGTAATTTCTATTTGGTGGAAATGTATATGTAAAATGTTTGAAGCAATAGTATTAAATACAAACTTAATAAAAATGTTCTGCGCACAGAACTAATTGAAGGGAAGCAGGCCTTGTGCTCATTTATAAGAAATAATAAAAATATTATACAATTTAATATAATATAATAATTACAGAAAAGCAAAATATGAAAATCAGTAAATAACAAGATAGAACGTTGCAGTCGGACGTAACCGACAGCGGAATACTATTATACCTTAATTTGTGTACAGTTACGAAATACTTGAATTGCGGAGGATATGGACGTTTATCGGTTTTGGGGGCGGGAGTGGGCGTGTCCCAAACAAATTTTGTAAGTTCGGTCTCAGTAATATACCTTCTAAGTTTGGTAACTGTAGCTCTTAAATTGCGGGAGATACAGGCATTTTTCGTTTTTTGTGGGCGGGAGTGGGCGTGGTCCAAAATTTTTTGTTCACATTTATGAAGGGTGTTACTAGCAATATACCTTTAAAATTTGGTGACTTAAGTTTTTAAATTGCGTGAGATAGGGCTTATCGACTTACACCAACAGGTGTATCGGCTTAGGTAGGTGGAGTGGGCGTGGCCATCAAATTTTTTTATCGATCCTAGGGGGTGTTACCAGTAACATACCTGCAAAATTTTGCGACTCTAGCTTGCAAATTACGGCAGATATGCGCATTTTAAATTTTTAGGGACGAAGTTCCTATGTGGCGCATGTGGGCGTGGTCCAAAAATTGGTATGCCAATCTTTGGAGGAGGTTACCAGCAAATTACTTTCCAAATTTGGTTATCTATCTTTAAAATGTTCGGAGATATGCGGAGTTATCGATTTATAATCGGAATTGTCGATTATAGGCGCAGGTGTGAGCGTGGCACCACAAATTTGTTATCGATTCTTAAAGGCGACTACCAGTAATATACCTACCAAATTTGACGTTCCCTACTCAAAAACTGCGGAAGATATAGTCATTTGAAAATTTTAGGGGCGGGGGTGATGGGAGCGGCGGAGGTGGGCGTGGCACATGCCAATCTTTCAAGGACCTCGCCAACAACCTACCAACCAAAATTGGTGACTGTATCCATTAAATTGTAAGTGAAATGTGAATTTATCGATTTGCTAAAATCGATTTTCGCGATTTTCCAGCTCCCTAGTGGACGTAGGTCCAAACCCAAGACACTTTAACTTTTGAGGGTACTTTCCAATAAACGTTTCAAGTTTCATGTCTCTATCTCTAACGGTGTCGGAGGAACGCGCGTTCATACGGACGGACAGACGGACGGAAGGACAGACGGACAGACAGCATGACGGACATTGCACAAAACCAATATACTATTATACCTTTTTGGTATAATAGTATAAAAAGTGTATCATGAGTAGGAAGAATTTAGTAGATGAATTACATGCACCAGCACGAAAAAATGTTAAACGTCGAAGAGTTATTATGAACGGAATCGATGATCATTGGCAAGCAGACTTAGTTGACATGGGTGAGTACTCATCACTAAATAAAGGATATAGATATCTATTGACAGTTATTGATTCGATTTTGAAATATGCATGGGGACAAGCGTTGAAAACTAAAGCGGATAAAGAAGTTAAACACGCATTCTCAAGTATACTTAAAGGGAATTGAATTCCAAAGAATTTGCAGACCAACGATGGAAAAGAATTTTTCAATACAGACTTTACGAGTTTGTGTGAAAAACATAACATTAATCATAACTCAACTTTTAGTGGTATAAAGGCGTAAATTGTCAATTAAAATGGCACCAATTGCAGTAAACTCATCAAATGGGAAGAATTTATTGAACACTGTCAACAATCATATACAAATTTTTAATGGAAGTAAATTTCGAGTTGGTGATTATGTGCGAATTAGCAAGCATAAACATACATTCGAAAAGGGGTATACACCAAACTGGACAACTGAAATTTTTGAAATCAACAAAATACCAATCCAACTACATACATTCTGAAAGACTATCAAGGTGCTGTTTTGAAGGGAGGTTTCTATAATGAAGAGTTGAGGAAAACAAGTTGCTTGGTGGAAAAGATTATAAGGTGACGAAATGAGAGAGTACTAGTTAAATGGCTTGGATTCTCAAATGAACACAACTCTTGGATAAATATCAATAAAGTCTTATAAGCAAAAAAAAAATATATGAATAAAAAATAAAAAAAAAAAATTTGGGGTTCGAAAGACCTAAAAACGTACATGTGTTTACCCAATTCAAATTTGTAATATATATATATAATTATATGTTTTCAATAGTCGGGTTTGATAAAAAATATAATTCTTTATTCAAATAAACTGTTATATCTAACACTGGATATATTAATTTGTTACTTCACAAAATCGAGTTAGAATTAAATAATTATTAACTGCGCTGTTCGGCGTACAAATCAATACTCAACTTATTCTATGTTTTTGTTTACAAGGAAAACTCTCGCTCGCTTATTTCAACATGTACGTGACTATTTCGTCATCTTTCATAATTGCTGATGGTACACTTTGGCTGCTTAGCTGACTTTGGTTGGTGCGTCGCAAGGGTTTTATTATTCGTCTCGATCGTTTCCTTTAGGTCGGATTTCTGGCGGCGTCTGGCGGTGTTGTCCAGCTGTGGTGATTTTTGAATGTGGTGTGAGGGTGGTTCGAATTTCTTTTCTGCGTTGCTAAGTGTGATGATGCAAGCGTGGTGTGAGTATGGTGTGAGGGTAGACATGAAAGATCAGAATGATCTGGATATGTCACTATATATATATATATTTATATACAGTAATTATAATATGGATGTGTGAAGCAGAATTTGATTGAACTCGTTTATGTTTTGAAATTTCAAGAAAGATGTAAACAAGTATTATAAAAGAAGGTAACACAAGTAAAGGTACTTTATAAATAAAGTAAAATAATTCATTAGTTGTATTTACCAAATTGTTGGAGGAAAACCGATTAAATCAAAATATGGGCAGCACTTAACAGTGTGCACATGGTTCTCAAATAATACTGTAGATGGCGTTGATAGTTGTGCTTGTCACTATTTTGTATCATATAAAAAAAATCTGGATCGTCTAATATTTCAATACACTAACCTTAGAAAGAGATTAAACAATAGGGATATTAATAATAATACACTTTAAAAAATGTACATGTACCTTAAAAATTAAGTTATGCTAATTAGAATAAATAAATAAAGAAAAATATAAGCACATTATTTATAAATAAATAAATTATATTATGAAAAACGAAAAACAAATTTCTTTTATTTAAACATTTTAAACTATATTCAACTAATTAAGAAACATGCAAGTAAAAACAAGTAAGAACGCTGTAGTCGAGTGAGCTCGACTACCATATACCCTGAACCAAGCTTTAAATGCATTATAAGCTTATCGTTTTTGGGGGCTGGAGTGGGCGTGGCCCGATCTTAGTAATATACCTTCTAAGTTTGGTAACTGTAGCTCTTGAATTGCGGGAGATACAGGCATTTATCGTTTTTTGTGGGCGGGAGTGGGCGTGGCCCAAAATATTTTGGAGTTCGATCTTATTAATATACCTTCTAAGTTTGGTAACTGTAGCTCTTAAATTGCGGGAGATACAGGCATTTTTCGTTTTTTGTGGGCGGGAGTGGGCGTGGTCCAAAATTTTTTTTCCACATTTTTGAAGTGTGTTACTAGTAATATACCTTTAAAATTTGGTGACTTAAGTTTTCAAATTGCGCGAGATATATGGGTTTATCGATTTACACCAACAGGTGTATCGGTTTAGGTAGGTGGAGTGGGCGTGGCCGTCCAATTTTTTTATCAATCTTTGGGGGAGTTACCAGTAACATACCTGCAAAATTTTGCGACTCTAGCTTGCAAATTACGGCAGATATGTGCATTTTAAATTTCTAGGGATGAAGTTCCTGGGGGCGGCGGATGTGGGCGTGGTCCAAAAATTGGTATGCCAATCTTTGGAGGAGGTTACCAGCAAATTGCCTTCCAAGTTTGGTTACTCTATCTTTAAAATGTTCGGAGATATAGGGAGTTATCGATTTACAATCGGAATTGTCGATTATAGGCGCAGGTGTGGGCGTGGCACCACAAATTTGTTATCGGTTCTTAAGGGCGACTACCAGTAACATACCTACCAAATTTGACGTTCCCTACTCAAAAACTGCGGAAGATATAGCCATTTGAAAATTTTAGGGGCGGGGGTGATGGGGGCGTCGGAGGTGGGCGTGGCACATGCCGATCTTTCAAGGACCTCGCCAACAACCTACCAACCAAAATTGGTGACTGTATCCATTAAATTGTGAGAGATATGTGGAATTTACTGCTATCGAAAATCTAATTGTATCGATAATTCAGAAACTGAGGCAGTTATCGATAAAATAACGCAAACTTGATCTGCGCCTGGTATACGAGATCTTATATTCCAAATTTGAAGTCTCTAGCTCTTATAGTCTCTGAGATCCGCGTTTTCATACAGACGGACAGACGGACGGACGGACAGACGGATAGACGGACAGACAGACGGACAGGGCTAGATCGACTCGGCTATTGATCCTGATCAAGAATATATATACTTTATGGGATCGGAGATGCTTCCTTCTGCCTGTTACATACATTTGCACAAAACCATTATACCCTTTTTACCCATTTTTAATGGGTTCAGGGTATAAAAAAAACATAGCATATCATATCACTCAACAGGGTGCACTGTTAAAAGGGTGAGAACAAAATGAAAAGAGAAGTAACAATTTCTTTTCCTCTTACCAATGAACCCACCCTTAAAAATCAACTCATACCCAACGAGAAAGAAGGTGAGAAAAGAAAAGCGGGAACTGCTTTTGCACTGCTTTCTACCCTAAAAAAACAAAACAACTCATATCTGTACACCTGGTAGCTGATCTTTCACTTGATTCAAGCCTATTGGTTACATGCTACACGTGTTGCACACGTGTTGTACACAATCTCCTCCTTAAAAAGTATAATCACGTACGCACGTACGCACGCCTCGTGTAAAAGCGAACCGACGATTTGTCAATACTGTCCTTCACGAACAAATTCCGGTAGTGGATTCGGATGAGGAAAATATTGTCACGGATGAAATCTGTGTAGTTCGATCCTCCGAAAAATTTAAATGCTGGAACTGTGAGGAACAGGGTCACAGATACCAGGATTGTCTGAAACCTCTTCGGATTTTTTGTTACGGTTGTGGCACACCAGAAACATATAAGTCCAACTGTCAGAAATGTAATCCCAAATCGGGAAACTCGACAAAGGATGTCCGCTGTGTTCCGAAAGGGGATATCCGTTATTAGTCTCGGACCAACAAAATATTCAAATCACCAGATCTATACCTTTACCAGACGAATCACCTTTAATCCCGGAAGTACCTAAGCTCCTACGATTTAAGCCATATCATGTGCGAGTTAGAGAGTACGAGAATCGTAGGTCTGAAATATTTAACGCAGACGAATTACTTGCGTGTAGATCTCGTTCATCTCGGCGTATGCGAAAATTAATAGATGTTTAATTAACTCTATTGTCAATAAAAGCAATGATATTCGGCCTTTTATCAGCATAGATATTCTTGGTCAAGATTACCTAGCGTTATTAGATAGCGGGGCTAACAAAAGTGTTATTGGCGGATATCTTGCCAAGCGAATTTTGTCAGAAAATTTCATTATTGACAAAATGAAAGGCGTTGTTCGTACGGCCGATGGCCAGACACAGCCTGTTGCTGGTACAATTACCATACCCATGATTCATAATTCAACCCAAGCTGATTTTGAGTTTCTTATAGTTTCCTCCATTAAAACAGATGTTATTTGTGGCATGGATTTCTGGAAGAAATTTGGTATATCGATATCATCTTTTGGCAATGTTAATGTTTCGTCGATAGAAACTGAAAAGCTTGAAGAGAATTCCACGAAATTGGAACTATCTTCATTCCAGAAATCTAAGCTAAAAGCTGTGGTTGAATTCTTTCCGTCTTTTGAAACTAATGGACTTGGCATAACAACGTTAATCGAACATACAATCGATACTGCCGAGGCGAAACCCATCAAGCAAAAATTTTATCCTCTTTCTCCTGCAAAGGAAGAACTCTTATGCAAGGAAATTGACCGGATGATCGAAATGAATGTAATAGAGGAAGCTCCAAGTTCCCCTTGGTCATCTCCTATTACATTACACATAAAACCGGGCAAGGTGCGCTTTTGTCTCGACGCTCGTAAACTCAATGCAGTCACAGTAAGGGATGCTTATCCTATTCCAATTATGGCTGGGCTGCTGAGTCGTCTTCCGCCGGTGTACATTTCGAAAATCGATCTCAAGGATGCCTTTTGGCAAATCTGCTTAGATAAGGAATCCCGTGCTAAAACAGCGTTTACAGTCCCAAATAGACCACTTTATCAGTTTAAAAGAATGCCTTTTGGATTGACAAATGCACCACAAACAACGAGTCGTTTGATGGACTTGGTGATTCCATATCAGCTGAAATCACATGTATTGGTGTACCTTGACGATTTGCTGGTACTGTCCGAAAGTTTTTAATCACATCTCTTACATCTGTCAGAAGTTTCTACACAATTGCGAAAAGCTGGTTTTACAATAAATGTTCAGAAGAGCCAGTTTTGTCTTAAGAAGGTGGAGTATCTGGGATATATAGTAGGCGAGGGAACACTTCAGGTTAATTCCGACAAGGTCCGTGCTGTTAAGGAGTTTCCGATTCCGAGAACTCAAAAGCAGCTCAGACGATTCTTGGGAATGACTGGATGGTACCAGCGTTTTATTTCCAGCTACTCTTCTATAATTTTTCCGCTTACCGAACTTCTAGGTAAAAAGTTGTTCACTTGGAACGAGCAATCCCAAGCTGCATTCGAGAAGATTAAGAGTGCATTGTGCTCAGCTTCATTTCTGGTCCATCCACAATATGATAAGCCGTTCATAGTGCAGTGTGACGCTTCTTCATATGCAGTAGGTGCGGTTCTTGCTCAGTGCGACGAATCCGGCCATGAACGCCCAATAGCGTACATGTCGAAAAAACTGAACAAAGCGTAACTATACTGCTACGGAGTTGGAGTGCTTGGCTGTGGTTCTGGGTATAAAAAAATTTCGCATGTACATTGACGGTCATCGTTTCACTGTCGTCACCGATCACGCAAGTCTTCGATGGCTGATGGACCAATCCGACCTTAGTGGTAGACTAGCACGATGGGCAATAAGTCTCCAAGGGTACGGCTTCAGTGTTGAACACCGCAAAGGAAGCCAAAATGTGGTAGCTGACGCTTTATCCCGTTCGTTTGAGTCTAAACTCGAGGTGGCGAACATAGATGTGGAAACCCTCCCAGAATTGGATCTGCAGTCCGAAGCATTTCAGTCAGCAGAATACTGTGCATTGCGAGACAAGTTCAAGGTATCGTTGATGCCAGATTACCAGGTAGTTGATGGTTACATTTATCACCGCAAAGATTTCTCTGACAACGATCCCGAGCAAGCTGATGATTCGTGAAAATTGTTAGTTCCTGAGTCTTTGCGAAGTAGCGTCATAAGTTCAGCCCATGACCAACCATCTTCTGCACACTGCGGTACGGCGAAATGTCTGGAGAGAATTCGACGTCATTTGTACTGGCCTGGGATGGTTGTTAATGTGCGTAATTACATTAATGATTGTCATACGTGCAAGACGACCCGAGGGGGGAACACCAATGGGTGTTCGAATTAGAAGCGAAAGACCTTTTTCAGCGTTTGTATTTAGACTTCATAGGTCCGTTTCCTCGAATGAAAATCATTTTATCATTTTAGATCACTTTTCAAAATTCACCTATCTGAAGCCCGTTAAAAAGTTCAGCTCTAATGTGATTATCGAGTATCTGAAGGAGCATATATTTTCATGTTTTGGAGTACCAGAGGTAATCGTGAGTGACAACGGTACTCAATTTAAAAGCCGTGTCTTTGACGATTTACTCTTAAATTTTGGCATTCGACATGTATTTACTGGAGCTCGATTAATGCAGCTTTGAGAGCATATATTCGGAAGGATCAGCACGAATGGGACACCTTCTTAAGTAGCATTAACAGCTCTCTTCGCAATTCAATCCATCAATCGATTGGTAATTCCCCTTATTTTATAGTCTTTGGACAACACATGATTTCTCATGGCAAAGACTATGAGTTATTGAGAAATTTGGAACTGCTGAAAGACAGCACAACTAGGTTGCCCAGGGCTGAAGAATTTCAGAAATTCAGAGCCGACGTAGAGAAACATCTCAAAAAGGCTTATGAGAGGAACCAACGCTCGTATAATTTACGATCGCAGACACGAGCATTCGAAGTAGGTCAAGAAGTGATCAAAAGAAATTTTTCGTTGAGCAAGGCTGCAAAAAAATTTTGCCCTAAGCTAGCTCCTATCGGTACTACGGCTCGAATCAAGAAAAAGTTGGGACGATCGATTTACCTCCTAGAAGATATGAATGGAAAGGAGTTAGGAAATTTCCATGCAAAAGACATTTGGTAGCCAGCACTTCCTATTCGCATCCTGTTGAATTTTTTCTCGCTCTTATCTTTCTCTAATAGAAGAAGATCAGACCCGTGGTGTAGGGGACGCGAATAGTAAAAACAAACACTCAGCAATATTGCAATTGTTTGAGTGAGATTAGATCAGCTGATGAAGCTTATGATGCTTTAGAAAGCTTTTGATCGCGGATTCGCACCCTTCAGCTTTTGAATGCAAACATGCACCCTCGAGCTTTCAAATGCAAACATGCGCCCCGAGCTTTCAAATGCAAGCATGCGCCCTTGAACTTGCAAATCAGCTGCGCTTGCGCATGCAATTCATTCTTCTGCATGCGGCGATCGATGCAGAAGTACAAAAGCGGATCTGTGCGGAAAAATTGTTTATCAACGTGTAGAAAATTCTCACGTTAATAAACAAAACAAATCTCTAAACATCCAGAGCTGGATAGGAGATAAGTGCCTTTTTCTGTGGCGGATCTCACAGCGAGGACCGACCGCACCCGACCCCAGGGGATTTTATGAAGATTGCGACCCATTTCCGGAATTTTGGCAGTGCAGTGTGTGGAGGTTATAAGTGGTGCCAAGTGTGTGTGTGTGCGCAATAAAAAAAAAATATATATACAAATTAAATTGAAGGCAGTGCGGTTAAAAAGTTTTGGGTTTTATCGGCAAGGCATGGTAAACAAAATAAAAAAATAAATAAATAAAAGGTGCATACCGACTTGCCGATACCCTGACCTAACCTGCAAATACTGCAAACACACCACACCAAAATTAACACTGCACCACAATTCACTTTCGACCACGGCACTGACCACCGATGACCTTCTTCGGCTCATATATTTTATTGTGATTATATTCTGGATTTTAGTGACTGTGAGTAGGCTTTGAAAATGTATATCTTTTGTGTTCAGCCATATTGAAAAATAAAACAAGTAAGAACGCTGTAGTCGAGTGAGCTCGACTACCATATACCCTGAACCAAGCTTTAAATGCATTATAGGTTTATCGTTTTTGGGGGCTGGAGTGGGCGTGGCCCGATCTTAGTAATATACCTTCTAAGTTTGGTAACTGTAGCTCTTGAATTGCGGGAGATACAGGCATTTATCGTTTTTTGTGGGCGGGGGTGGGCGTGGCTCAAAATATTTTGGAGTTCGATCTTAGTAATATACCTTCTAAGTTTGGTAACTGTAGCTCTTAAATTGCGGGAGATACAGGCATTTTTCGTTTTTTGTGGGCGGGAGTGGGCGTGGTCCAAAATTTTTTTTCCACATTTATGAAGGGTGTTACTAGTAATATACCTTTAAAATTTGGTGACTTAAGTTTTTAAATTGCGCGAGATATATGGGTTTATCGATGTACACCAACAGGTGTATCGGTTTAGGTAGGTGGAGTGGGCGTGGCCATCCAATTTTTTTATCGATCTTTGGGGGAGTTACCAGTAACATACCTGCAAAATTTTGCGACTCTAGCTTGCAAATTACGGCAGATATGCGCATTTTAAATTTCTAGGGATGAAGTTCCTGGGGGCGGCGGATGTGGGCGTGGTCCAAAAATTGGTATGCCAATCTTTGGAGGAGGTTACCAGCAAATTGCCTTCCAAGTTACTCTATCTTTAAAATGTTCGGAGATATAGGGAGTTATCGATTTACAATCGGAATTGTCGATTATAGGCGCAGGTGTGGGCGTGGCACCACAAATTTGTTATCGGTTCTTAAAGGCGACTACCAGTAATATACCTACCAAATTTGACGTTCCCTACTCAAAAACTGCGGAAGATATAGCCACTTGAAAATTTTAGGGGCGGGGTGATGGGGGCGTCGGAGGTGGGCGTGGCACATGCCGATCTTTCAAGGACCTCGCCAACAACCTACCAACCAAAATTGGTGACTGTATCCATTAAATTGTGAGAGATATGTGGAATTTACTGCTATCGAAAATCTAAATGTATCGATAATTCAGAAACTGAGGCAGTTATCGATAAAATAACGCAAACTTGATCTGCGCCTGGTATACGAGATCTTATATTCCAAATTTGAAGTCTCTAGCTCTTATAGTCTCTGAGATCCGTTGTTTCATACAGACGGACAGACGGACAGACAGACGGACAGGGCTAGATCGACTCGGCTATTGATCCTGATCAAGAATATATATACTTTATGGGGTCGGAGATGCTTCCTTCTGCCTGTTACATACATTTGCACAAAACCATTATACCCTTTTTACCCATTTTTAATGGGTTCAGGGTATAATAAGTCGGATTCGAGGTAGAGGAGCGGTGGCCCCTTTTTGCCCAGGGCAACTGCAACACCAACAACAGTTACAGGGCAACTGCAACAACAGCAACTGCAACAACAACAACCGCAACAAAAACAACAACAACAGGAACAACAACAACTGCAGGGCAACTGCAACAACAACAACAGGAACAACAACAACAACAGGAACAACAACAACTGCAGGGCAACTGCAACAACAACAACAGGAACAACAACAACAACAGAAACAACAACAACAACAGCAACACAGAAGAAGAAGAGCAACACCAACAACAACAATAATTAACTACAACAGTAGTAGGGAACTGGCTTGATTTTTAATTGCCTCATTATAGGTCATAAATTATTGATTTTGTGGTGGGGGGTGACAGGTGAGCGACCTTTTTTAGAAAAATGTGTGATTTTCGGTCACGTGCGAGACATTTATGATCGTAGGGTCTTGATTTATGGGTGACCCTTTTTTATTGGTGGTTGGAATCGGGTGGAGGGGGAAGATCAGCAGTACTTGTGTGGTGAGTTCATTGGTAAGAGGAAAAGCAGTTCTCGCTTTTCTTTTCTCACCTTCTTTCTCATTGGCTAGAAGTCTTAGGACACCTCATACCTGAATATTTGCCCACAATAAGATCAGCTTGCAGTTATGAGTTGATTTTTTGAGGGTGGAAAGCAGTGCAAAAGCAGTCCAAAAGCAGTTCTCGCTCTTCTTTTATCACCTTCTTTCTTGTTGGCTAGAGATCATAAGACACCTCATACCTGAATGTTTTCCCACATCATAATTGTAGCATATTTTAAGGCAACTATTGTTAAGTAGGTATTTCACGCGTACTTTTGTCACGTGCTGCTACCTTTTTGTGTGTGTGTGTGGTGTTCGTCTCACCCTTTTTACACTGCACCTTGTTTGAGTGACACTCTTTATGATATGATGTGTTTTTCTTACATGCATGTTTCTTAATTAGTTGAATATAGTTAAAAAGGTTTAAATAAAAGAAATTTGTTTTTCGTTTTTCATAATATAATTTATTTATTTATAAATAAAGTGCTTATATTTTCTTCATTTATTTATTGTAATTAGCATAACTCAATTTTTAAGGTACATTTACATTTTTCAAAGTGTATTTTTATTAATATACATATTGTTTAACCTCTTTCTAAGAGGTTAGTGAATTGAAATATTAGACGATACAGTTTTCTTTTATATGATACAAAGTAGTGACAAGCACAAGTATCAACTCCTTCTACAGCATCATTTGAGGACTATGAGCACACTGTTAAGTGCTGTCCATATTTTGATTTAATCAGTCGATAGTTTTCATAGTCTTAGAAAAATGTATTCCTTTATAAATTTTGAATGTTCAGGAAAAATTACATCCTCAAACTCCTTAAAGAAATCAAAATTCGATATTAGACCCATTCTGTTGAGTAGTCTTTAAAAACAGAAATACAACTAATGAATTATTTTACTTTATTTATAAAGTACATATACTTGTATTACCTTCTTTTATAATAATTGTCTATACTGGTTTACATCTTTCTTGAAATTTCAAAGCATAAACGAGTTAGAGCAAATTCTGCTTCATGACCATAAGATACATCTATAATAAAATTACTATATATGTATATATATATAATTAAATATTATCGACGAGTAGGTTTAATAAAAAAATACAATTCTTTACTTAAACAAACTTATCTCTAACATTGGATATATTAATATAGTGACTTTACAAAATCGAGAACTCTAAGACGAAACTTATGTCTACGCTGTT
>JAWNLR010000540.1:0-32593 GCA_035042205.1 Drosophila infuscata | reverse complement strand
ATATATATATATATTATAAATATAAAATATATTTAAATAATTATAAATTTATATTTATATTAATCGGACTAAATTCTCGTGTTTCTATTGTGATGCTACCTTGACTCGTGTAGAACTGCTGTGAGCATGCGATTAAACTATCGCGTTAAAAAAATATCGCCGTTAGTTTTGAATTTTAACAATCGAACTACTAGAATTAATATTTTATACAAAATTGAGAAATTTTATAAAAAAAGACGTGTCACAATTTGACGCGCTCGATTAAGAGTGACCAAATTGCAAGATAAGCAGCATTGCGCCAAAATTAACAGCATATGTTAAGTATTCTGTTAAGTAAATTGCGGGAGATACAGGCATTTATCTTTTTTGTGTGTGGGTGTTACCAGTAACATACCTGCAAAATTTTGCGACTCTAGCTTGCATGCCTGCTTGGCGTGGCACATGCCAATCTTTCAAGGACCTCGCCAACAACCTACCAACCAAAATTGATGACTGTATCCATTAAATTGTAAGAGATATGTGGATTTATCGATTTGCTAAAATCGATTTTCGCGATTTTCTAGCTCCATAGTGGACGTAGGTCCAAACCCAAGACACTTTAACTTTTGAGGGTACTTTCCAGTATACTTTCCAAGTTTCAAGTCTCTATCTCTAAGGGTGTCGGAGGAACGCGCGTTCATACAGACGGACAGACGGACGGACAGCATGACGGACATTGCACAAAACCAATATACTATTATACCTTTTTGGTATAATAGTATAAAAATTACCCAGAAAAAACCTGTTAACTATATTGAAATGAAGTCGTAAATTGCTTTATAATTCCTACTGGCCAGAAGATGTAGTTTAAGTCGAACAACGAAATTTCTTTTGGGGACTTTTCATTAAAATATGCAGCGCAGGAAGTCCAATTGAATGGGTGGGTATAGAGCGCTATATCGGGGCAAATACCACCGCTCCACATTTTTTTTATGAGTATTATCGATGTTTTAATTGCTTGCTTAGGAGTTGCACTCCAAATAACCAGGACCCTAAAAAAATAAAATGATGACTCCAGGAATTCAGAATGGTAGCAACAACCCCCCCACCACAACATCAAGCCCAAGCCGCTACACATCAGAATTCCGCTCCCCCCATTAACCCATCATCCGCTTGTGTGTTGGAAGATCAAAGCGAGAACGTAACCGGAGTGCGAGAAAAACGAACCCGGTATAACACAAAAGTTTTGGCGCTCAAAATGGGGCCTCTATCCGAATCGGTTGTTACATAATTTTTGGCGGCGAACGTGGGGCCGAAGTAACAACAACAGCTGCAGTTTACCCCCACCAAAATGGGGCAACTATCTGAAGAGCTGACATAAAACATGGACCACAAAAGTGGGCTCAGTTAATTTATCCGAATAATTTTTATTAGTAAAGCTCGCAGTTGTCTCACATATCAGTTGTCATGAGTAAGTGTATAGTAATTTTAATTGTTTTGCTATCCCAAGTCCTTAGAGTATCAGTGTAATTTGAGAAAAAATTGCGGATTAACTGATTGGATCACTATCTATTCTATACGAGCTCATACTTTCGTGATTCTAGAGTATTCGGTTTTAATTGAATACCTTGTCGGAAGTCACTACGGTTGCCTTAGTAATAATGATCCTTAACGATCCTTCGTTGGTTAATGTAAATTAGTTGTTGGAAACTGTTCACCTTCGTTGGATCGTACAACGACTAGCACAAGGCCAGTTGCTGTTGCCCATCGTCCTGTAACTAGGAAGTTAGCAAGAACAATGGAGCCAGCCGTCGACCTGGAAGCTGGTGCCCAACCCCATAGCGGGGTTGGATGGGAGTAGTACGTCGAATCCCATAGGTACAGCTGCTGTGCCGATCGGAACCCGCCCGAGGCGAGGAAGACCAAGCCGAGGTGTTACTAATCGTCCAAACTCAGCACCGGATTATAACCTAATACAATCGATGATAGAACAAACAGTTACAAGAATACTATCGTCAGTACATGTTAGCCCGCCGACAAGAATGCTCCCGTAAGAAGAAGTTCCGCGAGCTGTTTCGTCTCCCGCATATTCTTCTGTGCACAACAGTCGCGTGGCGGATACCATGCAGAAATGGAATTTGAATTTTAACGGATGGGAAGATAGCTTGAGTGTTGAAGAATTCATATATCGAGTCAAAACATTGACGGACGAAACTCTAGATAGCGACTTTCGTGGGCTATGTAAGCATATGCATGTTCTCATTGTGGGTAAAGCGCGAGACTGGTACTGGCGCTATTACAAGAAAGTATGCAAAGACTTTTGTGCCGCTCTTCGTCAGCAGTTTAAAGAGTATCGGTCCGATTTTATGATCAAAGAACATGTTCGTTCCCGTAAACAGAAACCTGGAGAATCGTTTACAACCTATTATGATGCGATATCATCTTTGATGGATCGGGCCACCGTAAAAATTGGCGAGGAAGAACTTTTGGAAATCCTGAAGAACAATTTTCTTCCTGTTCATCGTCACAAACTATTGATTGAAGTCATTGAATCTGTAGGTCATCTGCGAAGGTTAGTGCAGATGAATGAACATTTAATGAATGAGTTACGTTCCACGCAGGCAGAAATACCCAAAACCAAAGCACCGGGTAATCGACACCAAGTATACGCCATGGAGGAGGTAGTGTCAGAGGGCGAATCTAACACCGAACTTGATCCCGTTGCTGAAGTAGCTGCGTTACGTCAAGCAGGGCCAAAGTTACAGTGTTTGAACTGTGAGGAGTTAGGACATTTCTGGGAAGACTGCTTGGCTAAGCGTAGAGTATTCTGTTATGGATGCGAAGCTCCCAATACGTATAAACCACAGTGTCAAACGTGTATACGACGTCTGCCGGAAAACCGCCAAAAGGGGGCAACCAAAAACAGTCGGTTGTCCCTGTAGAGAGCGCCTTTGAAGTCACAGCCAGTTAATATTTTATGCAGTGCAAAGGAAAAGACTTTGCCTAGATCAAGAGGATATATATAATATAAAGTTAGAAAATTATTTAGCCATAAGAGACCGTATTTTTAATACTGTTCCGTTAAAGCCTAAACCGAGTTCCGAAATGATCCGGAAATTTTACCGGAACATTAACAAAACTCGCAAGTTATTAGTGGCAACAATTTTCAGTAGTGCAACAGATATGCGTAGCTATGCTACAGTGTCGTTTTTAAATCGAAAAGAACATGGTTTATTAGACACTGGTGCTAGTGTCTCGTAGGCAATAGTTTTGAAGGTCTAGATCTGATCACTCTGCCAGAATTTAAGTCAATAAAATCGCAGGTGCAGACATCGGATGGCAAAGGTCATGAAGTAATAGGCATTCTTAACGTTGTTATGATCTATAAGGCCCTACAAAGACCTTTGAAGCTATTTGTCATCTCCTCTATTAAGCAGAAGCTGATACTTGGCATAGATTTTTGGGAAAAATTTGCACTTGCACCAAATATAATCTCTGCCATGGAAATAGAGCCAGCTTCGGGTTCAAGTGATTCTAAGTTGTTTCCCTTTGTTGAGCTATTGAGATTTTTCAATAGCTATCGAATTTTTCCAAAAGTCACGCAGCTGCTGCTTGCGCTCAGCTAAGGCAAAGGGCAAGCAAAGTGAAAACAAATGCAATAAAACGAAATGCCGATGAGCATATACAAAACAACAGTTACGATCGTTACGTTAATTTGCTCTTTATGCTGCGCAGAGCATAACTTATCAAAGAGAACAAGTAAGAACGCTGTAGTCGAGTGAGCTCGACTACCATATACCCTGAACCAAGCTTTAAATGCATTATAGGTTTATCGTTTTTGGGGGCTGGAGTGGGCGTGGCCCGATCTTAGTAATATACCTTCTAAGTTTGGTAACTGTAGCTCTTGAATTGCGGGAGATACAGGCATTTATCGTTTTTTTGTGGGCGGGAGTGGGCGTGGCTCAAAATATTTTGGAGTTCGATCTTAGTAATATACCTTCTAAGTTTGGTAACTGTAGCTCTTAAATTGCGGGAGATACAGGCATTTTTCGTTTTTTGTGGGCGGGAGTGGGCGTGGTCCAAAATTTTTTTTCCACATTTATGAAGGGTGTTACTAGTAATATACCTTTAAAATTTGGTGACTTAAGTTTTTAAATTGCGCGAGATATATGGGTTTATCGATTTACACCAACAGGTGTATCGGTTTAGGTAGGTGGAGTGGGCGTGGCCATCCAATTTTTTTATCGATCTTTGGGGGAGTTACCAGTAACATACCTGCAAAATTTTGCGACTCTAGCTTGCAAATTACGGCAGATATGCGCATTTTAAATTTCTAGGGATGAAGTTCCTGGGGGCGGCGGATGTGGGCGTGGTCCAAAAATTGGTATGCCAATCTTTGGAGGAGGTTACCAGCAAATTGCCTTCCAAGTTTGGTTACTCTATCTTTAAAATGTTCGGAGATATAGGGAGTTATCGATTTACAATTGGAATTGTCGATTATAGGCGCAGGTGTGGGCGTGGCACCACAAATTTGTTATCTGTTCTTAAAGGCGACTACCAGTAATATACCTACCAAATTTGTCGTTCCCTACTCAAAAACAGCGGAAGATATAGCCATTTGAAAATTTTAGGGGCGGGGGTGAAGGGGGCGTCGGAGGTGGGCGTGGCATATGCCGATGTTTCAAGGACCTCGCCAACAACCTACCAACCAAAATTGGTGACTGTATCCATTAAATTGTGAGAGATATATGGAATTTACTGCTATCGAAAATCTAAATGTATCGATAATTCAGAAACTGAGGCAGTTATCGATAAAATAACGCAAACTTGATCTGCGCCTGGTATACGAGATCTTATATTCCAAATTTGAAGTCTCTAGCTCTTATAGTCTCTGAGATCCGTTGTTTCATACAGACGGACAGACGGACAGACAGACGGACAGGGCTAGATCGACTCGGCTATTGATCCTGATCAAGAATATATATACTTTATGGGGTCGGAGATGCTTCCTTCTGCCTGTTACATACATTTGCACAGAACCATTATACCCTTTTTACCCATTTTTAATGGGTTCAGGGTATAATTACCCATTTTTAATGGGTTCAGGGTATAAAAATATTAAGAGAGAAGCTGCTTTAGTTGTTGTTTGGCGCGGATACCTGCATAACCAAACATTCTCCCCCCGTTGAAAGACACGGGCTTTCAACAGAATCCTCTTTCGGAAGCGTACACAACTTGCGCACAGCTCTCTTTATATTTCCAGTTGACGTCTTGAGAACAGCTACTCGGGAAACGCCGTCAGCACCAGCAACAAGCCCGACCACACGAGCCAGTGGCCATTTAAGGGGTGGCAAGTTTTCATCCTTTACAAGGACAACATCGTTAATGTGAATAGGATGTTCTCCATTTGGACCGTTGCTGAAGACGCGTTAAATATTCATCACGCCAACGACTCCAGAAAATTTGCTGATAATAAGCTATACGCTGCCATCGATCTAAGCGGCTAACGTTTAGCTTGGTAACATCAGGCTCCGGATAAAGTGTGAGTGGGCGCAGTGCCAAGGAAGTGCGCAGGAGTTAACACATCCAGATCTGCAGGGTGCTCTGAAAGTGGAAAAATAGGTCGAGAATTTATTATTGCCCCAATGTGGCAAACCAGTGTGCGCAGATCATCCAGGGGCAAAACCGAGGGTCCGACCGACCGATAGAAATGGTAATTTGCTGTCTTCACCGCCGCCTCCCAAAGTCCACCAAAGTGTGGTGAGCGAGGTGGGATACAAGTGTTGCCGAAGGGTTTGCAGCAGGCGGTTGCGAAGCAAAGTTAACTTGAGAGCCGTCAATCTGATTCTCAAAATGCAGAAGCGTATGATGCTTGGCCTTGCAGCGGTTGCAGGTAGTGGAGCTGCACTCCTTTAGCCGATGACCTTTACACAGGCAATTAATGCAAAGGTTGAGCTTCTTTACCTCACGTAGACGCAGTTGCGGAGATAGATTTCCAAAACGGGAACAGTTATAAATTAAGTGGCCAAAGGTCTCACAAAACACACATTTATTTGTGTTGGAGTTAGTAGCGACAAAGGCCTTTCTGCTAGTGTTAACGATTTTACTACTTTTTCCCACCTTAGAGCTAGGCGTATACGTTGCCATAGCGTGTTCCACATTTTCCAACCTTTGACATCGTCGATCCAGAAATGTCAAGAACTGCTCACAAGTAGGAATAGTATCCACCGGTGCTGTCTCCTCCCAACTGATCTGCGTTGCCTTGTCCACTTTCTGCAGCAAACTGTGCACGATAATGAATCCCGCAATCTGCTCAACGTTGCCCAGGCTTTGTAGAGCGCGCATGTTGGAATTTACCGTATCCGAAAGGGTTCGAAGTTTTACCGCTGACGACGACTCGATGCAATCTAATCCCAAAATCTCCGTGATATGTGCTTGGAAAATGAGACGCTTGTTGTTAAACCGTTTTTTAAGGAGCTCCAATGCAACTGGATAGTTAGCGCTACTGATTTCCAACGAAGAAACACTATCCAAGGCTGATCCTTTCAGACACGACCGCAAGTGCTGAAACTTCTCCACATCCGAAAGTCCTGAGTCCGCATCAATGATTGAAGAGAACATCGCTATGAACTCTGCAAACTTTGTGTATCCTCCACTAAACTCGGGCAGCTTGATCTCAGGCAACCGGATTCGGCTTTGAGACAATGTGTGATTGTCACCACAGGTATCTTGCCTCATAGTCGAGCACAACGGCGACGACAACTTTCGTTTGTCAATTTCGCGTCGCAAGCTAGTTTCCACTAGTATTGAGAGGTCATCAAAACATGCCCGTAATTCACTCCCGATTTCAGCATAATCCAGCTCCTCTAACGCGTCATGCATATTGTAAAATGCCTGCTGAGCACTTTCCAAGGCCTTGAGCCGAACAGCCAACTCTTGTTCGCTGAGATGCACAATTTGCTCCGGAGCGATTGCTTTGGCCATCCGTTTTAGCTGCTCATCAATAGCTTTGGCCTCGGCTTTGTAAAACGGGGCAGTACGAGACTGAACGGCAGCAGAATTATGCATTTTAATATTCCTTTAGGAATCACGGAATTTTTCACTACAGCTTTAACACACCAGTTCAAACGACGAAATGTCAAACACCTTGTTCATAAGCGCAAGCAAAACGAAACGGGACAAGCAATAACAATGCAGAAACGGCTGCTGCAATTGTTTAAGCAAACGCGATAAGCGAATCGACTGCGCAGGCGCCAATGTCAATTTGGGGTCAAACACTTGAACCGAAAGTGAGCACAAAACGAACCGAGAATATCGATAACAATGCAAGAGCGTGGTCGCGAGTTTTATTAACTCTTTACTTTAAATAAAATGTATTTATTTAAACAAACAGAGCTAATTATCACTATGTTATGTTTTTGTATTGTTGTTTTGTTTGTGATGTTGTTTATTAAACGCACTTAATAAACAAGAAAATCACGTCGGGGTCACCAATGTTGAGCTATTGAGCTTTTTCAATAGCTATCGAATTTTTCCAAAAGTCACACAATAAATAGAAACGCACCGAAATTTGCTTTTCTATAAATTAAGTTTATTTGCCTTCGCGGCCAAAATTAAAATAGTTACAATTGTTTATTATAAGCTCCGAATTGAGCTTTGCACTTTAATTGCACGAATTAATTTTTTGGCAAGCGGTGTCGAATACCGTGCCGCGACTTGAATTCTCGATTGACCAAATAGAACTAACTAGCTGCCGAATTGCAGCTGCTGCTTGCGCTCAGCAAAGGCAAAGGGCAAGCAAAGTGAAAACAAATGCAATAAAACGAAATGCCGATGAGCATATACAAATCAACAGTTATGATCGTTACGATAATTTGCTCTTTATGCTGCGCAGAGCATAACTAATCAAAGAGATAAATATTAAGAGAGAAGCTGCTTTAATTATTGTTTGGCGTGGATAATTGCGTAACCAAACACCTTTGACGAAATTACAGCAATCGCAGTTAGATGTGGTAAAGAAATTGTTTCCGAGTTGTGAAAATGGACTGGGCCGGACAAAATTGATACTGCATCATATTGAGATGGCAGAAGCAAGACCTGTAAAACAAAGATTTTATCCGGTCAGTCCTGCAGTGGAAAAACTTGTTATACCCTGAACCCATTAAAAATGGGTAAAAAGGGTATAATGGTATAGTGCAAATGTATGTAACAGGCAGAAGGAAGCATCTCCGACTCCATAAAGTATATATATTCTTGATCAGGATCAATTTGCACAAAACCATTATACCCTTTTTACCCATTTTTAATGGGTTCAGGGTATAAAAATTGGATGGCCACGCACACTCCACCTACCTAAACCGATACACCTGTTGGTGTAAATCGACAAACCCAAATATCTCACGCAATTTGAAAACTTAAGTCACCAAATTATAAAGGTATATTGCTAGTAACACCCTTCATAAATATTGAATAAAAATTTTGGTCCACGCCCACTCCCACCCACAAAAAACGATAAATGCCTGTATCTCCCGCAATTTAAGAGCTACAGTTACCAAACTTAGAAGGTATATTACTAAGATCGAACTCCAAAATATTTGGGGCCACGCCCACTCCCGCCCACAAAAAACGATAAATGCCTGTATCTCCCGCAATTCAAGAACTACAGTTACCAAACTTAAAAGGTATATTACTAAGATCGGGCCACGCCCACTCCGGCCCCCAAAATCGATAAGCCTATAATGCATTTAAAGCTTGGTTCAGGGTATACGGTAGTCGAGCTCACTCGACTACAGCGTTCTTACTTGTTTTCACTGAAATAGATCGCATGTTGGAGCTAGAAATCATCAAGCCTTCAACGAGCGCTTGGAGTTCTCCGATGAGGATGGTTGTTAAGCCAAATAAAGTTCGTCTTTCCCTTGATGCAAGGAAACTGAATGACGTCACCAAGAAAGATTTGAAAGATGCTTATTGGCAAATTGAGTTGAGTGAGGAATCAAAGCCCCTTACTGCGTTCACCGTTCCTGGTAGACCCTTATATCAATTTAAGGTTATGCCGTTCGGGCTGTGCAATGATCCGTCCACTATGTGTCGACTTATGGACAGTCTAATCCCTCCCGATCTCCGCCATTGCGTGTTCGGTTATTTGGATGATCTGTGTGTAGTGTCCGATGACTTTTCATCTCATCTAGCGGTCCTTATTCGACTCGCCGAGCAGTTTAAACGTGCAAATTTTACATTAAAAATCGAAAAAAGTCACTTTTGTGTAAGAAGTATTAATTACTTAGGTTATATAATTGGAAATCAAGGCATAAGTACTGACCCCGATAAGATCGCATGTATTCGAAATCGGCCTCCGCCTAGAAATTTGAAACAAGAGCGAGGGTTTTTAGGTGTTTGTGGCTGGTATAGACGATTTATTAAAAATTTTTCCAAGCTTGTCCCGGATGCTTTATCTCGTCTCTCAGAAGAAGAAATTGCAGAGATAGAAATTGGACCCGTTATCGACTTAGATGTCGAAGCCTTTAAAGATCCTGAATATGTACGACGGATCACTGATTTTGAGCATAATATATATTCGTTTCCAGACATAAACATTGTCGATAATCGTGTGTAGAAACGCGTCGAGCACGCGTTAGGTGATCCCGATCAAGAAAAACGGTCGTGGAAATTATGAGTGCACAGTCAATTGCGCCCAAGTGTCCTAAAGCAAGCCCATGACAGTCTAGTGTCTTCGCATGGGGGTGTTCAGAAAACCTTGGAGAGGATACGTCGAAATTTGTTTTGACCTGGTCTCGCAGCTGACATACGTGAGTACGTTCGGAATTGTGACGTTTGTAAATCTACAAAGGCTCCAAACTACAGTCTTCGTCCTTCCATGGGAGAACATAGTCCATCAGTCCGGCCATTCCAACGATTGATTATTGATTTGTTAGGTCCGTACCCACGCGGCAAACAAGGACACATTGGCTTATTGATTGTTCTCGATCACTTTAGCAAATTTCATTGGGTGTACCCTCTTAAGAAATTCACAACGGCAAGAATTCTTGAATTTCTTGTTGATCAGATTTTTAATTGTTACGTGGTGCCAGAAACCATAATCAGTGATAATGGTTCGCAGTTCAAGGCAAGTACCTTCAATGCATTATTGACAACACTGGGAATCAAACACGTCTATACCGCACTTTATTCACCACAAAGCAATGCAGCCGAGCGGGTGAATCGTTCGTTGCTAGCTGCAATACGCTCCTATATTAAGCAAGATAATAGAGAATGGGATATGTATATGTCAGGAATTTCTAGTGCTTTGAGATCTGGTCTTCACCAGTCATTAGGTTGCTCCCCATATAAGATGTTGTTCGGTTTAGATATGATAACACATGGTCAAGATTATAAGTTGTTGAAAAAGTTAGATATGCTCGAAGAACCGATGACTTCTGTAGATCGCTCGGATAACTTGGCCTTGTTGCGTTAAGATATAAAAAGGAGCATACGAAAGGCGTATGATCGTAATGCTGCCCAATATAATCTTAATTACAAGCCAGTCTCGTTCCGGGAAGATCAGGAAGTGTTTCGCCGAAATTTCACATTAAGCAACTTTGCGAAGAACTTTAATGCAAAGCAAGCTCCACAATTTGTAAAGTGCCGCATAAAGAAGAAACTGGGAAATTGTTTCTACTTGTTAGGAGATTTACAAGGACGAGAGGTAGGCACCTTCCAAGCTAAGGATATTAAAGCTTAATTCCCGCTAATCATTACGTCTATTTGTGTAAGATTATCGGGTGGTGTAATGGACGGTGCTCACCAGTTGGCATAATTGTGTTGTTTACACCGCAGACTTTTCGTGCAATGTAAAAGAAAACAATTAAGAGGCTGTAGTCGAGTTAACTCGACTACTATATACCCTTAACCCAGTTATTAAATATATTCTAGCTTTCTCGGCAAATTTCCCTTTAAGATGATTTGCACTCAAATGCCCAAGCTGAATGGCTACAAACACGAGCATATACGTACATAAATACACACATACACACGTACACGAAAGAGTAGTTATCGGGGCTCTGCAGAATACACACAAATATATTGACGCTAGCGTCGATTATCATGCCATCTCTTTCTCACACATGCGCTCACCTATTTATATGTATACAGAAAATGCTTGCGGCTGCTGATAGAAATGAGATCAATATGAGAATATATTTTCAACCATAACTTTGGTGTTTCTTATCCGATCTAAATGCAATTTCGGCAATTGATCAATAATATGTATATGCATATTATGTATAAATTAGAAGCCTCTGCCTTTTAAATTGCGAAATTTATTGCTATCGGAAATCTAAATGTATCGATAATTCAGAAACTGAGGCAGTTATCGATAAAAAATAATGCAAACTTGATCTGCGCCTGGTACACGAGAACTTACATTCCAAATTTGAATTCTCTAGCTCTTACAGTCTCTGAGATCCGCGTGTTCATACAGACGGACAGACGGACGGACAGACGGACAGGGCTATATCGACTCGGCTGTTGATCCTGATCAAGAATATATATACTTTATGGGGTCGGAGATGCTTCCTTCTGCCTGTTACATACATTTGCACAAAACCATTATACCCTTTTTACCCATTTTTAATGGGTTAAGGGTATAAAAATAGAGCATGTAAGAGTCGGCAATAATTTTGTTCGCATTAAGTTTGCCGTGCGCGACAAAAAATACCCTAGCATACTTTCGGTAGACAGCTTTAAGACGCGCTGTGGAAAGTAATCCCAGCTTACTAAAAGCTCAGAATGTTGCTGGATAGTTTGGATAGTTTGGATAGCTGAATGCAAAAGCTTTGCTCAGCAGAGGTATTTAACCTCGGATGCGCTCGGCCAACGCTCTCTTGTTTTTCGTCGCATTAAAAATTCGGCCGTAAGTGCACATCGACGGTGCCAATAAATTTTTTTAAGAAAGACTTAACCATGAAATTGAGTCCGGAACTCTCCCAAAACCGGAATGGAGAAATCCTACCAAAGCGGCGGCAGTGGCACCTAAGCCTGGCCAAAGCAATTTTAGACCAGACAAGGCAAGCAAGCCGGTCGGTCTTGCCGGAGGGGCAGGAGTGGCGGGTAGTGCGACCAACACGCATGGTTCCAATGAGGTGAGGCACGCCATCAGTGCAGCCAAACCTCAAAGAGGAGCTGGCGTGGAGGAAGAACTACCCTCCACCAGTACCCAGGCTTCTAAAATATCGTATGTTGAGCGTAAGAAAGCAGCCAACATTCTAAGAAGACAGAGCGCGTATAAGGGCACAACTCCACCATCAGCAGAATGGCTGAACAAGGTGGAGTGGGCAAACAAAATACTACCTGCCTTCGACATTAACATCACGAAACCAGCGCAGAGCCAGACAAAAAGGCAGCGCTCACAAGAAACACCAGGACCAGTGGCCAAGAGAGCCAGGGTCCAACCAGGGCGTTCCTTCGCCGAGATTGCCAAGGAAAGAATCCTCATAGGGATTCTCGACAGAGGCAACCCGGAGGGAAGGATTCCTAGAAACCAATGGGCTGTGGTAGAGGTGTATGAAGGGGCCAACCTAGTCGCTGTTGACTGGAGTGATGTCCCGAGTAGACCGAGAGCACGGATCTGGCTACCAGTAAGCGCGAAGCCAGAGGATGTGCTCGAGATGTTGCAAATCTGCAACCCATCACTACCCACCCACGACTGGAGGATAGTAAAGGTAGAGGAAACGCAAGGCCTTAAGAGGCAGGCAGTGATACTCCTAAATAAGGAATCACTAGCGCCAATTGAAGCTGCAAAAGGGCGGCTGAGTCTAGGCTTATCATCAATCAATATAAAGGTGTATAAGTCGGATGCAGCTACTGGGGGTGAGTCCACCGACAAACCAGTCGGAAAGGAACCCCCATGGTGGTGCCAGAGGTTGACGCTGAATCAACCGGCTACACCTCGGACGACTCTACGCTGACACGAGGCCTCGAGGCACTATGTCGAAAAATCGACCAGGACGAGCTGTCCTTCTCGGAAGAGGATGACTGCGAGAGAACGGTGGTGGAGGTTAATGCTGTAGATGTCTCTAAGACTTCTACAAATTAACCTTCACCACTGTAAAGCAGCATCCGCTGCCCTTACGCTTCGCCTATCAAAAGGCGAAGTCGATGTTGCGTTGGTCCAAGAGCCCTGGATGGTTGGAGACAGGGTTTGCGGACTAAGCAACAGGGATTATAAGCTCATCAGAGCTCAAACCGAAGGTAAAACAAGAACCTGCATTTTACCTAAGAAACATCTAAGTATATTTCTGCTCAACAATTCCAGCAACTGCGACAACACGGCAGTAAGCCTGGAGCTATCCACGGCCCCAATAAGGCTACTGTCGTCCTATATGGCTCACGACAGCCCGGACCAGCCTCCCGACGACAAGGTCAAATCCCTTGTCCAAGAGTGTGAGACGAGGAAGATAGGCCTGATCATAGGCTGCGATGCCAACGCTCACCACACACAGTGGGGGAGCACGGATATAAACCCAAGGGGTGAGTCACTCTTGTCCTTCATTTTAAGCTCGAACTTAGAGATTAGTAATCTAGGCAATGACCCAACCTTTATTATTAAGAACAGGAAAGAGGTCTTAGACCTCACCTTAGTCTCAAACTTTCTCAGTGACCGGGTGACGGGATGGTGGGTCTCAGAAGACCACTCCTTCTCCGACCATAGGTACATTGAGTTCAGGATGCTTCTCAACTCCTCCAAACCAGCAAACTTCCTCAATAGGAGGAAAACTAACTGGGATAAGTATAATCGCGTACTTAATCGCATTCTGCCCAAAAGTCCGCTGACAGGTCAGAATTCTGTAGACAACCTGTACAAGCTTACAGATACCTTCACCAGGGCATGTGATAAAGCCCTTAGAGTAGCGTGCCCCATTACAAGGCCCACGTCTAGAAAAAATCCCCCATGGTGGTCATCTCAACTCAGTGTCCTCCGGAAGAGTTGCAGATCCCTTTTCAACGCAGCAAAAGCGCGCAATGAAGACTCACACTGGTCTATCTATAAGTCTAGTCTGGCGGAATATAAAAAAGCCATCAGACAGGCAAAAAGAAGATCGTGGAGAGAATTCTGTACGGAGATAGACTCAACCAGCGAAGCCGCAAGGCTAAGGAAGGTTCTATCCAAAACAAATCCAATCTTGGGTTATCTCAAGAGAGACGACAACTCTTGGTCTGACTCAAGTGAGGACTCCTTAGATATCCTTCTTAGGACCCATTTTCCAGGGTGCTCTAAGCAACCCTTAACCAATGATTGCTCTGGGTCAGGTGCTGTTGTTTCAATGACACCTATCCTCAGCAAAGATAATATACGATGGGCGATTAATAGCTTCAAACCGCTAAAATCCCCAGGTCCCGATAATATATGCCCGGCTCAATTACAAAAAGCGGCCGATTTAGCCATTAACTGGCTACACACGATCTTTGGTGAAATTTTCAAGACTGGATTAATTCCCCCTTCTTGGCTTAAATCAAAGATCACCTTCATCCCCAAAGCGGGGAAACCATCCCATACTAATGCAAAGGATTTCAGACCAATCAGTCTAACATCCTTTCTGCTTAAAACTCTGGATAGGCTTATTAGTCTGTACCTAAATAGTTTTATAGACCCGAACTTAATCTCTGGTTCACAACACGCATACAGGAAGGGTAGATCCACGGATACTGCCCTTCATTCTGTGGTCAAACAAATAGAATCATCTTTATTCTTAAAAGAATTCACCTTAATAGCTTTCCTCGATATCGAAGGTGCTTTTAACAACGTCATCCCAGAGGCGATAGCTGAAGCACTGACGAGTCTGGAGGTCGACCCCGGTTTAGTGGGATTGATCAATCAAATGCTTACACGCAGGATTGTGACATCTACACTTGGATCGTCTACCCTTTCCAGATACGTCAGTAGAGGAATGCCCCAAGGGGGAGTCCTATCACCTCTCCTATGGAACCTAACAGTAAATAAACTGCTGCGCGACATGGAGGGGGTGGCTGTCAGACGGTCGCCTATGCGGATGACGTAGGAATCATCTTCAGAGGAAAGTACCCCCAAACTTTATGTAACTTGATGACAAGCAAATTAAAGACCTTGTCATCTTGGGCAAATAGTTGCGGTTTAAGTGTCAACCCCACGAAAACCGAACTTGTGCTCTTCACAAGGAAATACAAAATTCCTCCCCTTGTCCCTCCAAGACTAAATAATACGGCCCTTTCCTTCAAACCCAGTGCCAAATTTTTATGTTTGACACTGGACAGGAAATTGGACTGAACCCTAAACACCCAAACAAGGGCTCAGAAAGCTACAGTAGCCCTTTTCACATGTAGGAAATCCATAGGACTCAGATGGGGTATGACCCCTAATATTGTCCGATGGATGTACCTATCAATTATCAGGCCCATTCTTTTATATGGGGTTATAGTTTCGTGGCCTTGCCTTAAAAAGCAAACCACTATGAAGATACTAACCAAGGTTCAGCGGATGGCTGAACTGTGTATCTCGGGAGCGCTTCGTTCCACTCCAAATGAGACACTTGATGCCATCCTGGATATTCAAAGCTTAGAAGTAGAAGGCCTTGAACAGGCAACTCTCACAGCTGTTAGACTTAGGGAATCCACATCGTGGAATAACCAAAACAAAGGCCATGCCTCCATTCTAATTGGGAGACACGACATACCCATCAGAACAGACTACTGCACACCAGTAGTCCAACTCACGACACCTTTTACTACCCTCTTCCCACAAAGGGAAGAATGGGCACACGGAACCCCCGGTCAGCGACCGTAGAATTCTATACAGACGGGTCCAAACTCGACAATCAGGTAGGCGGGGGCGTCTACTCCTCCCAGCTTACCACTCGGCTATCCTTCAGCCTTTCGGCACACTGCAGTGTGTTCCAAGCTGAAGTTATAGCCATACAAGAATCACTGAATTGCCTGAAAAGGTCAAAAATTAGCTCCTCCAACGTTAACATCTATGTTGACAGCCAAGCGGCGATCAAATCCCTGGGTGCAATGTCAATGAACTCGACAACAGTAGCATGCTGCCGCAAATCTCTTCAAGAGATGGCAGAGCAGCATGCTATCAGCCTAATATGGGTGCCAGGGCACAGCAACATTGAAGGCAACTGCATAGCAGATGAGCTAGCTAGGAAAGGTACTCTACCCATTAAAAATGGGTAAAAAGGGTATAATGGTTTTGTGCAAATGTATGTAACAGGCAGAAGGAAGCATCTGCGACCCCATAAAGTATATATATTCTTGATCAGGATCAATAGCCGAGTCGATATAGCCCTGTCCGTCTGTCCGTCTGACCGTCTGTCCGTCTGTATGAACACGAGGATCTCAGAGACTATAAGAGCTAGAGATTTCAAATTTGGAATATAAGATCTCGTATACCAGGCGCAGATCAAGTTTGCGTTATTTTTATCGATAACTGCCTCAGTTTCTGAATTATCGATACATTTGGATTTTCGATAGGACTAAATTCCACATATCTCTCACAATTTAATGGATACAGTCACCAATTTTGGTTAGTAGGTTGTTGGCGAGGTCCTTGAAAGATCGGCATGTGCCACGCCCACCTCCGACGCCCACATTACCCCTGCCCCAAAAATTTTCAAATGGCTATATCTTCCGGAGTTTTTTAGTAGGGAATGTCAAATTTGGTAGGTATATTACTGGTAGTCGCCTTTAAGAACCGATAACAAATTTGTGGTGCCACGCCCACACCTGCGCCTATAATCGACAATTCCGATTGTAAATCGATAACTCCGTATATCTCCGAACATTTTAAAGAAAGAGTAACCAAACTTGGAAGGTAATTTGCTGGTAACCTCCTCCATGCTGGACCACGCCCACATCCGCTGCCCCCAGGAACTTCGTCCCTAGAAATTTAAAATGCGCATATCTGCCGTAATTTGCAAGCTAGAGTCGCAAAATTTTGCAGGTATGTTACTGGTAACTCCCCCAAAACATCGATAAAAAAAATTTGATGGCCACGCCCACTCCACCTACCTAAACCGATACACCTATTGGTGTAAATCAATAAGCCCATATATCTCACGCAATTTGAAAACTTAAGTCACCAAAAAGCAACATTGAAGGCAACTGCATAGCAGATGAGCTAGCTATGAAAGGTACTCTGCTACCCCTCCTTACTGAAAAGGAAGGTGTAAGCATGCCCCTAGCTACCTGCAAGCTCAGGATAAAAGAGTCCACTAGATGCAGATCAAACGATAAATGGCGCAACGCCAACTGCAGTCGCATAGCTCGCCAAACATGGCCAAATTACAACAGCAAGCGCAGTAAAGAACTGTGCCTTCTAAACCGCAGTGATTGTTCGGCCGTGATCCGGGCAATTACAGGTCACTGGCTAGCGGGCTCTCATGCCGGCAGGCTCAATATCCCTTTCAATGATTTCTGCAGGAGCTGCAGAGACGAGGAGGAAGTGGAATCTCCGGAGCACTTCCTCTGTCTCTGCCCAACTCTAGCAAAAAGACGGTCCACCTTCTTAGGAAGCCACTCCCTATCCGGTTTAACGCAGCTGGCGCATATCAGACCAAACAAGATCGCAAAATACATAAATGCGACCGGTTGGTTTAACTGATCCAAATTTTTCCCATGGGTTTTTCCCGGAGCAGGACGTAGATCCACGGCATCACCAGGGATCATTAAATTGGTCTATGTGTGCTGACATCTTCAGGTCGCAGCCGTCTTACCTAACCTACCTAACCTAACCATGAAATTAATAAGTCACGTGGCGGAGTGAGAAAATATATATATAAATATAACCACCAAAAACAATAAATATAAAAAAATTTTAAATTTTGAAAACAAAAACAGTTATGCAAAAATTAAAACTTTTGTGAAGAGACCAAATATATATATATACGAGGGTGGTTTGATGAGTACCTGACCTACATAAGAAAAACGAAAATTTTTGGAAAAATTATTTTTTATTTTTCAATATAATCCCCTTTCAGCTCTACACATTTATTCCAGCGATGCTCCAACTTTTTTATCCCCTCTAAAAAATATGATTTCTGTAGATCCGCAAAATACGTCTCCGTAGTGGCAATAACCTCCTCGTTCGACCGAAATTTCTGCCCAGCGATTGACTTTTTCAAATTTGGGAACAAGAAAAAGTCGCAAGGGGCCAAATCCGGAGAATAAGGTGGATGGGGCAGCAGTTCGTAGCGTAATTCGACCGAGCGTTATCATGGTGGAAGAGCACTTTCTTCTTCACCAAATGGGGCCGTTTCTTCTTCAACTCGGCGTCAAATCTTCCCAATAGTTCGGCATAGTAGAGCCCTGTAATCGTTCTTCCCTTCTCTAGGTAATCTATGAGGATAATACCTTTCGAATCCCAGAAAACCGTGGCCATCACCTTTCCGGCCGATGGAACAGTTTTCGCCTTCTTCGGGGCAGATTCGCCAGGTGAAGTCCACTGTTTCGACTGTTCTTTGGTCTCTGGTGTGTACCAGTGAATCCATGTTTCGTCAACAGTCACGAATCGACGCAAAAATTCCTTCGGATTACGCTTTAACAGCGCCAAACCATGCTCCGAAGTGGTCACGCGGTTGCGCTTATTGTCTGGTGTGAGCAAACGCGGCACCCATCGCGCCGATAGCTTTCTCATACCCAATATTTCATGTAGGACATGAAACACTCGTTCTGTTGAGATGCCTACTGTCTCAGCTAACTCGCGCACCTTCAACCGGCGGTCTGACAATACCAGATCATGTATTTTCTTCACTTTATCCTCCGTGGTTGCTGTTTTCGGGCCACCTGGTCGTGGCTCATCAAAAACGGACGTGCGACCACGTTGAAACTCACTAAACCAATTTTTGACGGTGTTCATCGAAGGAGCAGAGTCACCGTACACAGTATCCAAGCGTTCTTTGATTTCACTGCGTGATTTCCCCTCCAAAAAGAAGAATCGAATCACCGACCGATATTGCTCTTTTTCCATTTTTCTAAAATGCGTGGACACGACTGCTTTGACACGTGGTGAAAACAAAACTAAAAGTCCGATTTGACTGAAATTTTCACTGTGGCTGTTTAGGTTTATGTACTATACGATAGTCACGTCATATTGCAATAGTGGCGCCATCTGGCGTCAAGGTCAGGTACTCATCAAACCACCCTCGTATGAGAAATATATTTTTTTTAACACTCCAAAAACAAGAAAAGCTACAATTCTGGAAAATGAAAAGTTGTAAAAAAAAGACCCAAAATATATATGTAACAAATATATTTTTCGAACACATAAAACCTACAAAGCCACATACTGAACACATGTAATAAAAAAATAAAATACAACAACAACAAACGCCGTGGGAGCACCGCCGAAGTCCCTGGTCGACGCACGTCAAGTTGACATAACCTACAGGACGAACCACGCCGCGCCCTCTGGAGCACCAGCATCACCCCCCTAATCTTCAAGTGAAGTGCAGTGCCGGAAACATAACCCTAGTTTAAGTGATGCTCGCATCTAACCCCAGTTAAAAATTTAAGACGTTCGGAATTGTGACGTTTGTAAATCTACAAAGGCTCCAAACTACAGTCTTCGTCCTCCCATGGGAGTCTTCGTCCTCCCCACGCGGCAAACAAGGACACATTGGCTTATTGATTGTTCTCGATCACTTTAGCAAATTTCATTGGGTGTACCCTCTTAAGAAATTCACAACGGCAAGAATTCTTGAATTTCTTGTTGATCAGATTTTTAATTGTTACGGGGTGCCAGAAACCATAATCAGTGATAATGGTTCGCAGTTCAAGGCAAGTACCTTCAATGCATTATTGACAACACTGGGAATCAAACACGTCTATACCGCACTTTATTCACCACAAAGCAATGCAGCCGAGCGGGTGAATCGTTCGTTGCTAGCTGCAATACGCTCCTATATTAAGCAAGATAATAGAGAATGGGATATGTATATGTCAGCAATTTCTAGTGCTTTGAGATCTGGTCTTCACCAGTCATTAGGTTGCTCCCCATATAAGATGTTGTTCGGTTTAGATATGATAACACATGGTCAAGATTATAAGTTGTTGAAAAAGTTAGATATGCTCGAAGAACCGATGACTTCTGTAGATCGCTCGGATAACTTGGCCTTGTTGCGTTAAGATATAAAAAGGAGCATACGAAAGGCGTATGATCGTAATGCTGCCCAATATAATCTTAATTACAAGCCAGTCTCGTTCCGGGAAGATCAGGAAGTGTTTCGCCGAAATTTCACATTAAGCAACTTTGCGAAGAACTTTAATGCAAAGCAAGCTCCACAATTTGTAAAGTGCCGCATAAAGAAGAAACTGGGAAATTGTTTCTACTTGTTAGGAGATTTACAAGGACGAGAGGTAGGCACCTTCCAAGCTAAGGATATTAAAGCTTAATTCCCGCTAATCATTACGTCTATTTGTGTAAGATTATCGGGTGGTGTAATGGACGGTGCTCACCAGTTGGCATAATTGTGTTGTTTACACCGCAGACTTTTCGTGCAATGTAAAAGAAAACAATTAAGAGGCTGTAGTCGAGTTAACTCGACTACTATATACCCTTAACCCAGTTATTAAATATATTCTAGCTTTCTCGGCAAATTTCCCTTTAAGATGATTTGCACTCAAATGCCCAAGCTGAATGGCTACAAACACGAGCATATACGTACATAAATACACACATACACACGTACACGAAAGAGTAGTTATCGGGGCTCTGCAGAATACACACAAATATATTGACGCTAGCGTCGATTATCATGCCATCTCTTTCTCACACATGCGCTCACCTATTTATATGTATACAGAAAATGCTTGCGGCTGCTGATAGAAATGAGATCAATATGAGAATATATTTTCAACCATAACTTTGGTGTTTCTTATCCGATCTAAATGCAATTTCGGCAATTGATCAATAATATGTATATGCATATTATGTATAAATTAGAAGCCTCTGCCTTTTAAATTGCGAAATTTATTGCTATCGGAAATCTAAATGTATCGATAATTCAGAAACTGAGGCAGTTATCGATAAAAAATAATGCAAACTTGATCTGCGCCTGGTACACGAGAACTTACATTTCAAATTTGAATTCTCTAGCTCTTACAGTCTCTGAGATCCGCGTGTTCATACAGACGGACAGACGGACAGACGGACGGACAGACGGACAGGGCTATATCGACTCGGCTATTGATCCTGATCAAGAATATATATACTTTATGGGGTCGGAGATGCTTCCTTCTGCCTGTTACATACATTTGCACAAAACCATTATACCCTTTTTACCCATTTTTAATGGGTTAAGGGTATAAAAATAGAGCATGTAAGAGTCGGCAATAATTTTGTTCGTATTAAGTTTGCCGTGCGCGACAAAAAATACCCTAGCATACTTTCGGTAGACAGCTTTAAGACGCGCTGTGGAAAGTAATCCCAGCTTACTAAAAGCTCAGAATGTTGCTGGATAGTTTGGATAGTTTGGATAGCTGAATGCAAAAGCTTTGCTCAGCAGAGGTATTTAACCTCGGATGCGCTCGGCCAACGCTCTCTTGTTTTTCGTCGCATTAAAAATTCCCAAAACCGGAATGGAGAAATCCTACCAAAGCGGCGGCAGTGGCACCTAAGCCTGGCCAAAGCAATTTTAGACCAGACAAGGCAAGCAAGCCGGTCGGTCTTGCCGGAGGGGCAGGAGTGGCGGGTAGTGCGACCAACACGCATGGTTCCAATGAGGTGAGGCACGCCATCAGTGCAGCCAAACCTCAAAGAGGAGCTGGCGTGGAGGAAGAACTACCCTCCACCAGTACCCAGGCTTCTAAAATATCGTATGTTGAGCGTAAGAAAGCAGCCAACATTCTAAGAAGACAGAGCGCGTATAAGGGCACAACTCCACCATCAGCAGAATGGCTGAACAAGGTGGAGTGGGCAAACAAAATACTACCTGCCTTCGACATTAACATCACGAAACCAGCGCAGAGCCAGACAAAAAGGCAGCGCTCACAAGAAACACCAGGACCAGTGGCCAAGAGAGCCAGGGTCCAACCAGGGCGTTCCTTCGCCGAGATTGCCAAGGAAAGAATCCTCATAGGGATTCTCGACAGAGGCAACCCGGAGGGAAGGATTCCTAGAAACCAATGGGCTGTGGTAGAGGTGTATGAAGGGGCCAACCTAGTCGCTGTTGACTGGAGTGATGTCCCGAGTAGACCGAGAGCACGGATCTGGCTACCAATAAGCGCGAAGCCAGAGGATGTGCTCGAGATGTTGCAAATCTGCAACCCATCACTACCCACCCACGACTGGAGGATAGTAAAGGTAGAGGAAACGCAAGGCCTTAAGAGGCAGGCAGTGATACTCCTAAATAAGGAATCACTAGCGCCAATTGAAGCTGCAAAAGGGCGGCTGAGTCTAGGCTTATCATCAATCAATATAAAGGTGTATAAGTCGGATGCAGCTACTGGGGGTGAGTCCACCGACAAACCAGTCGGAAAGGAACCCCCCATGGTGGTGCCAGAGGTTGACGCTGAATCAACCGGCTACACCTCGGACGACTCTACGCTGACACGAGGCCTCGAGGCACTATGTCGAGAAATCGACCAGGACGAGCTGTCCTTCTCGGAAGAGGATGACTGCGAGAGAACGGTGGTGGAGGTTAATGCTGTAGATGTCTCTAAGACTTCTACAAATTAACCTTCACCACTGTAAAGCAGCATCCGCTGCCCTTACGCTTCGCCTATCAAAAGGCGAAGTCGATGTTGCGTTGGTCCAAGAGCCCTGGATGGTTGGAGACAGGGTTTGCGGACTAAGCAACAGGGATTATAAGCTCATCAGAGCTCAAACCGAAGGTAAAACAAGAACCTGCATTTTAGCTAAGAAACATCTAAGTATATTTCTGCTCAACAATTTCAGCAACTGCGACAACGCGGCAGTAAGCCTGGAGCTATCCACGGCCCCAATAAGGCTACTGTCGTCCTATATGGCTCACGACAGCCCGGACCAGCCTCCCGACGACAAGGTCAAATCCCTTGTCCAAGAGTGTGAGACGAGGAAGATAGGCCTGATCATAGGCTGCGACGCCAACGCTCACCACACACAGTGGGGGAGCACGGATATAAACCCAAGGGGTGAGTCACTCTTGTCCTTCATTTTAAGCTCGAACTTAGAGATTAGTAATCTAGGCAATGACCCAACCTTTATTATTAAGAACAGGAAAGAGGTCTTAGACCTCACCTTAGTCTCAAACTTTCTCAGTGACCGGGTGACGGGATGGTGGGTCTCAGAAGACCACTCCTTCTCCGACCATAGGTACATTGAGTTCAGGATGCTTCTCAACTCCTCCAAACCAGCAAACTTCCTCAATAGGAGGAAAACTAACTCGGATAAGTATAATCGCGTACTTAATCGCATTCTGCCCAAAAGTCCGCTGACAGGTCAGAATTCTGTAGACAACCTGTACAAGCTTACAGATACCTTCACCAGGGCATGTGATAAAGCCCTTAGAGTAGCGTGCCCCATTACAAGGCCCACGTCTAGAAAAAAGCCACCATGGTGGTCATCTCAACTCAGTGTCCTCCTGAAGAGTTGCAGATCCCTTTTCAACGCAGCAAAAGCGCGCAATGAAGACTCACACTGGTCTATCTATAAGTCTAGTCTGGCGGAATATAAAAAAGCCATCAGACAGGCAAAAAGAAGATCGTGGAGAGAATTCTGTACGGAGATAGACTCAACCAGCGAAGCCGCAAGGCTAAGGAAGGTTCTATCCAAAACAAATCCAATCTTGGGTTATCTCAAGAGAGACGACAACTCTTGGTCTGACTCAAGTGAGGACTCCTTAGATATCCTTCTTAGGACCCATTTTCCAGGGTGCTCTAAGCAACCCTTAACCAATGATTGCTCTGGGTCAGGTGCTGTTGTTTCAATGACACCTATCCTCAGCAAAGATAATATACGATGGGCGATTTATAGCTTCAAACCGCTAAAATCCCCAGGTCCCGATAATATATGCCCGGCTCAATTACAAAAAGCGGCCGATTTAGCCATTAACTGGCTACACACGATCTTTGGTGAAATTTTCAAGACTGGATTAATTCCCCCTTCTTGGCTTAAATCAAAGATCACCTTCATCCCCAAAGCAGGGAAACCATCCCATACTAATGCAAAGGATTTCAGACCAATCAGTCTAACATCCTTTCTGCTTAAAACTCTGGATAGGCTTATTAGTCTGTACCTAAATAGTTTTATAGACCCGAACTTAATATCTGGTTCACAACACGCATACAGGAAGGGTAGATCCACGGATACTGCCCTTCATTCTGTGGTCAAACAAATAGAATCATCTTTATTCTCAAAAGAATTCACCTTAATAGCTTTCCTCGATATCGAAGGTGCTTTTAACAACGTCATCCCAGAGGCGATAGCTGAAGCACTGACGAGTCTGGAGGTCGACCCCGGTTTAGTGGGATTGATCAATCAAATGCTTACACGCAGGATTGTGACATCTACACTTGGATCGTCTACCCTTTCCAGATACGTCAGTAGAGGAACGCCCCAAGGGGGAGTCCTATCACCTCTCCTATGGAACCTAACAGTAAATAAACTGCTGCGCGACATGGAGGGGGGTGGCTGTCAGACGGTCGCCTATGCGGATGACGTAGGAATCATCTTCAGAGGAAAGTACCCCCAAACTTTATGTAACTTGATGACAAGCTAATTAAAGACCTTGTCATCTTGGGCAAATAGTTGCGGTTTAAGTGTCAACCCCACGAAAACCGAACTTGTGCTCTTCACAAGGAAATACAAAATTCCTCCCCTTGTCCCTCCAAGACTAAATAATACGGCCCTTTCCTTCAAACCCAGTGCCAAATTTTTAGGTTTGACACTGGACAGGAAATTGGACTGAACCCTAAACACCCAGACAAGGGCTCAGAAAGCTACAGTAGCCCTTTTCACATGTAGGAAATCCATAGGACTCAGATGGGGTATGACCCCTAATATTGTCCGATGGATGTACCTATCAATTATCAGGCCCATTCTTTTATATGGGGTTATAGTTTGGTGGCCTTGCCTTAAAAAGCAAACCACTATGAAGATACTAACCAAGGTTCAGCGGATGGCTGAACTGTGTATCTCGGGAGCGCTTCGTTCCACTCCAAATGAGACACTTGATGCCATCCTGGATATTCAAAGCTTAGAAGTAGAAGGCCTTGAACAGGCAACTCTCACAGCTGTTAGACTTAGGGAATCCACATCGTGGAATAACCAAAACAAAGGCCATGCCTCCATTCTAATTGGGAGACACGACATACCCATCAGAACAGACTACTGCACACCAGTAGTCCAACTCACGACACCTTTTACTACCCTCTTCCCACAAAGAAAAGAATGGGCACACGGAACCCCCGGTCAGCGACCGTAGAATTCTATACAGACGGGTCCAAACTCGACAATCAGGTAGGCGGGGGCGTCTACTCCTCCCAGCTTACCACTCGGCTATCCTTCAGCCTTTCGGCACACTGCAGTGTGTTCCAAGCTGAAGTTATAGCCATACAAGAATCACTGAATTGCCTGAAAAGGTCAAAAATTAGCTCCTCCAACGTTAACATCTATGTTGACAGCCAAGCGGCGATCAAATCCCTGGGTGCAATGTCAATGAACTCGACAACAGTAGCATGCTGCCGCAAATCTCTTCAAGAGATGGCAGAGCAGCATGCTATCAGCCTAATATGGGTGCCAGGGCACAGCAACATTGAAGGCAACTGCATAGCAGATGAGCTAGCTAGGAAAGGTACTCTACCCATTAAAAATGGGTAAAAAGGGTATAATGGTTTTGTGCAAATGTATGTAACAGGCAGAAGGAAGCATCTGCGACCCCATAAAGTATATATATTCTTGATCAGGATCAATAGCCGAGTCGATATAGCCCTGTCCGTCTGTCCGTCTGACCGTCTGTCCGTCTGTATGAACACGAGGATCTCAGAGACTATAAGAGCTAGAGATTTCAAATTTGGAATATAAGATCTCGTATACTAGGCGCAGATCAAGTTTGCGTTATTTTTATCGATAACTGCCTCAGTTTCTGAATTATCGATACATTTAGATTTTCGATAGCACTAAATTCCACATATCTCTCACAATTTAATGGATACAGTCACCAATTTTGGTTAGTAGGTTGTTGGCGAGGTCCTTGAAAGATCGGCATGTGCCACGCCCACCTCCGACGCCCACATTACCCCCGCCCCAAAAATTTTCAAATGGCTATATCTTCCGGAGTATTTTAGTAGGGAATGTCAAATTTGGTAGGTATATTACTGGTAGTCGCCTTTAAGAACCGATAACAAATTTGTGGTGCCACGCCCACACCTGCGCCTATAATCGACAATTCCGATTGTAAATCGATAACTCCGTATATCTCCGAACATTTTAAAGAAAGAGTAACCAAACTTGGAAGGTAATTTGCTGGTAACCTCCTCCATGCTGGACCACGCCCACATCCGCTGCCCCCAGGAACTTCGTCCCTAGAAATTTAAAATGCGCATATCTGCCGTAATTTGCAAGCTAGAGTCGCAAAATTTTGCAGGTATGTTACTGGTAACTCCCCCAAAACATCGATAAAAAAAAATTGGATGGCCACGCCCACTCCACCTACCTAAACCGATACACCTATTGGTGTAAATCAATAAGCCCATATATCTCACGCAATTTGAAAACTTAAGTCACCAAAAAGCAACATTGAAGGCAACTGCATAGGAGATGAGCTAGCTATGAAAGGTACTCTGCTACCCCTCCCTACTGAAAAGGAAGGTGTAAGCATGCCCCTAGCTACCTGCAAGCTCAGGATAAAAGAGTCCACTAGATGCAGATCAAACGATAAATGGCGCAACGCCAACTGCAGTCGCATAGCTCGCCAAACATGGCCAAATTACAACAGCAAGCGCAGTAAAGAACTGTGCCTTCTAAACCGCAGTGATTGTTCGGCCGTGATCCGGGCAATTACAGGTCACTGGCTAGCGGGCTCTCATGCCGGCAGGCTCATTATCCCTTTCAATGATTTCTGCAGGAGCTGCAGAGACGAGGAGGAAGTGGAATCTCCGGAGCACTTCCTCTGTCTCTGCCCAGCTCTAGCAGAAAGACGGTCCACCTTCTTAGGAAGCCACTCCCTATCCGGTTTAACGCAGCTGGCGCATATCAGACCAACCAAGATCGCAAAATACATAAATGCGACCGGTTGGTTTAACTGATCCAAATTTTTCCCATGGGTTTTTCCCGGAGCAGGACGTAGATCCACGGCATCACCAGGGATCATTAAATTGGTCTATGTGTGCTGACATCTTCAGGTCGCAGCCGTCTTACCTAACCTACCTAACCTAACCATGAAATTAATAAGTCACGTGGCGGAGTGAGAAAATATATATATAAATATAACCACCAAAAACAATAAATATAAAAAAATTTTAAATTTTGAAAACAAAAACAGTTATGCAAAAATTAAAACTTTTGTGAAGAGACCAAATATATATATATATGAGAAATATATTTTTTTTAACACTCCAAAAACAAGAAAAGCTACAATTCTGGAAAATGAAAAGTTGTAAAAAAGACCCAAAATATATATGTAACAAATATATTTTTCGAACACATAAAACCTACAAAGACACATACTGAACACATGTAATAAAAAAATAAAATACAACAACAACAAACGCCGTGGGAGCACCGCCGAAGTCCCTGGTCGACGCACGTCACGTTGACATAACCTACAGGACGAACCACGCCGCGCCCTCTGGAGCACCAGCATCACCACCCTAATCTTCAAGTGAAGTGCAGTGCCGGAAACATAACCCTAGTTTAAGTGATGCTCGCATCTAACCCCAGTTAAAAATTTAAGAGATGCCATTTTTTTGTTAATTTTTTTTTAATCCAATGTTCAGCAGATCTTAACAACCAAGTGCCAAGTGTAATGTAGTTAACTAAAATTTGTTTGGTTAAAGTTCAAAATTTTATTTATTTGATATTAATGCCACCAATAACATTTAGTGAAATGTGTGCCTGAAAGTATGATTTATTATTTTATTTTTTTTGATTTTTGATATATGCAAATATGTGTGATGGTGCAATTATATTAATTCACCTGATAAAAAAATGCAAGTGTTCATGCATGGTTGAGTGAATTGCGTGGTAACAAAAAGAAGAAAAAAACAAACAAAGAAAAATAAAATTAATAACAGAGACTAGCTGCATTGTACCAACGACGTTGAAAGGCCTTTCATCGCGGGATAAACATGTAAGTTGCAGTCTTTGGTTTTTATAAATTTGTGACATGGCCGAGATTTAGAAAAGAAAGGTGGCTGTTCAGTTTTCACCAACCGTCCATGTGGCAAATTTTCTGTTACTATCGACAATTTCCATTCCACCTATGCAGTGAAAGAACAAATTTATATAAAGAACAAGTAAGAACGCTGTAGTCGAGTGAACTCGACTACCATATACCCTGAACCAAGCTTTAAATGCATTATAGGCTTATCGTTTTTGGGGGCTGGAGTGGGCGTGGCCAGATCTTAGTAATATACCTTCTAAGTTTGGTTACTGTAGCTCTTGAATTGCGGGAAATACAGGCATTTCTCGTTTTTTGTGGGCGGGAGTGGGCGTGGTCCAAAATTTTTTTTCCACATTTATGAAGGGTGTTACTAGCAATATACCTTTAAAATTTGGTGACTTAAGTTATCATATTGCGTGAGATATATGGGCTTATCGATTTACACCAACAGGTGTATCGGTTTAGGTAGGTGGAGTGGGCGTGGCCATCCAATTTTTTTTATCGATCTTTAGGGGAGTTACCAGTAACATACCTGCAAAATTTTGCGACTCTAGCTTGCAAATTACGGCAGATATGCGCATTTTAAATTGCTAGGGACGAAGTTCCTGGGGGCGGCGGATGTGGGTGTGGTCCAAAAATTGGTAAGCCAATATTTGGAGGAGGTTACCAGCAAATTACCTTCCAAGTTTGGTTACTCTATCTTTAAAATGTTCGGATATATACGGAGTTATCGATTTACAACCGGAATTGTCGATTATAGGCGCAGCTGTGGGCGTGGCACCAGAAATTTGTTATCGGTTCTTAAAGGTGACTACCAGTAATATACCTACCAAATTTGACGTTCCCTACTCACGAACTGCGAAAGATATAGCCATTTTAAAATTTTAGGGGCGGGGGTGATGGGGGCGTCGGAGGTGGGCGTGGCACATGCCGATCTTTCAAGGACCTCGCCAACAACCTACCAACCAAAATTGGTGACTGTATCCATTAAATTGTGAGAGATATGTGGAATTTACTGCTGTCGGAAATCTATATGTATCGATAATACAGAAACTGAGGCAGTTATCGATAAAATAACGCAAACTTGATCTGCGCCTGGTATACGAGATCTTATATTCCAAATTTGAGTCTCTAGCTCCTATAGTCTCTGAGATCCGCGTGTTCATACAGACGGACGGACAGACAGACAGACGGACAGACGGACAGGGCTATATCGACTCGGCTGTTGATCCTGATCAAGAATATATATACTTTATGGGGTCGGACATGCTTCCTTCTGCCTGTTACATACATTTGCACAAAACCATTATACCCTTTTTACCCATTTTTAATGGGTTCAGGGTATAAAAAGGGGCAAAGAAAAAAAAATAAAATGAAACCCCGTATATTTACCCATGTTGGCATATATTGAGATAAGGACAGAAAATTAATAATTTCATTTGAAAGACAATTTTTCTTAATTAATTAAATCGCTTGAAAAAAAATTATTCCAATCCACACTCGACACATGAAAGTAAAAATGGCATACGTTAAGTTGCACGCAAGGTATATGTTTGGTTACGCAGGTATCCGCGCCAAACAACAATTGAATCAGCTGCTCTCTTAATATTTATCTCTTTGATAAGTTATGCTCTGCGCAGCATAAAGAGCAAATTAACGTAACTATCATAACTGTTGTTTTGCATATGCTCATCGGCCTTTCGTTTTATTGCATTTTTCACTTTGCTTGCCCCTTGCCTTAGCTGAGCGCAAGCAGCAGCTGCAATTCGGCAGATAGTTAGTTCTATTCGGTCAATCGAGAATTCAAGTCGCGGCACGGTATTCGACACCGCTTGCCAAAAAATAATTCGTACAATTAAAAGTGCAAAGCTCAACTCGGAGCTTATAATTAACAATTGTAACTATTTTTATACCCTGAACCCATTAAAAATGGGTAAAAAGGGTATAATGGTTTTGTGCAAATGTATGTAACAGGCAGAAGGAAGCATCTGCGACCCCATAAAGTATATATATTCTTGATCAGGATCAATAGCCGAGTCGATATAGCCCTGTCCGTATGTCTGTCCGTCTGTCCGTCTGACCGTCTGTCCGTCTGTATGAACACGAGGATCTCAGAGACTATAAGAGCTAGAGATTTCAAATTTGGAATATAAGATCTCGTATACTAGGCGCAGATCAAGTTTGCGTTATTTTTATCGATAACTGCCTCAGTTTCTGAATTATCGATACATTTAGATTTTCGATAGCAGTAAATTCCACATATCTCTCACAATTTAATGGATACAGTCACCAATTTTGGTTAGTAGGTTGTTGGCGAGGTCCTTGAAAGATCGGCATGTGCCACGCCCACCTCCGACGCCCCCTTCACCCTCGCCCCTAAAATTTTCAAATGGCTATATCTTCCGCAGTTTTTGAGTAGGGAACGTCAAATTTGGTAGGTATATTACTGGTAGTCGCCTTTAAGAACCGATAACAAATTTGTGGTGCCACGCCCACACCTGCGTCTATAATCGACAATTCCGATTGTAAATCGATAACCCCGTATATCTCCGAACATTTTAAAGAAAGAGTAACCAAACTTGGAAGGTAATTTGCTGGTAACCTCCTCCAAAAATTGGCATGCCAATTTTTGGACCACGCCCACATCCGCTGCCCCCAGGAACTTCGTCCCTAGAAATTTAAAATGCGCATATCTGCCGTAATTTGCAAGCTAGAGTCGCAAAATTTTGCAGGTATGTTACTGGTAACTCCCCCAAAACATCGATAAAAAAATTGGATGGCCACGCCCACTCCACCTACCTAAACCGATACACCTATTGGTGTAAATCAATAAGCCCATATATCTCACGCAATATGAAAACTTAAGTCACCAAATTTTAAAGGTATATTGCTAGTAACAACCTTCATAAATGTGGAAAAAATATTTTCGACCATGCCCACTCCCGCCCACAAAAAACGATAAATGTCTGTATCTCCCGCAATTCAAGAGCTACAGTTACCAAACTTAGTAGGTAAATTACTAAGATCGAACTCCAAAATATTTTGGGCCACGCCCACTCCCGCCCACTAAAAACGATAAATGCCTGTATCTCCCGCAATTCAAGAGCTACAGTTACCAAACTTAGAAAGTATATTACTAAGATCAGGCCCCGCCCACTCCAGCCCCCAAAAACGATAAGCCTATAATGCATTTAAAGCTTGGTTCAGGGTATATGATATTGCATTCGAGCTCACTCGACTTCAGCGTTCTTACTTGTTATACCCTGAACCCATTTAAATGGGTAAAAAGGGTATAATGGTTTTGTGCAAATGTATGTAACAGGCAGAAGGAAGCATCTCCGACCCCATAAAGTATATATATTCTTGATCAGGATCAATAGCCGAGTCGATCTAGCCCTGTCCGTCTGTCTGTCCGTCTGTCCGTCTGTCCGTCTCCGTCTGTCCGTCGTCCGTCTGTATGAACACGCGGATCTCAGAGACGATAAGAGCTAGAGACTTCAAATTTGGAATATAAGATCTCGTATACCAGGCGCAGATCAAGTTTGCGATTATTTTATCGATAACTGCCTCAGTTTCTGAATTATCGATACATTTAGATTTCTCGATAGCAGTAAATTCCACATATCTCTCACAATTTAATGGATACAGTCACCAATTTTGGTTGGTAGGTTGTTGGCGAGGTCCTTGAAAGATCGGCATGTGCCACGCCCACCTCCGGCGCCCCCATCACCCCCGCCCCTAAAATTTTCAAATGGCTATATCTTCCGCAGTTTTTGAGTAGGGAACGTCAAATTTGGTAGGTATGTTACTGGTAGTCGCCCTTAAGAACCGATAACAAATTTGTGGTGCCACGCCCCCACCTGCGCCTATAATCGACAATTCCGATTGTAAATCGATAACTCCCTATATCTCCGAACATTTTAAAGATAGAGTAACCAAACTTGGAAGGCAATTTGCTGGTAACCTCCTCCAAAGATTGGCATACCAATTTTTGGACCACGCCCACATCCGCCGCCCCCAGGAACTTCATCCCTAGAAATTTAAAATGCACATATCTGCCGTAATTTGCAAGCTAGAGTCGCAAAATTTTGCAGGTATGTTACTGGTAACTCCCCCAAAGATCGATAAAAAAATTGGACGGCCACGCCCACTCCACCTACCTAAACCGATACACCTGTTGGTGTAAATCGATAAACCCATATATCTCGCGCAATTTGAAAACTTAAGTCACCAAATTTTAAAGGTATATTACTAGTAACACCCTTCAAAAATGTGGAAAAAAA
>JAWNLR010000539.1:0-31010 GCA_035042205.1 Drosophila infuscata | reverse complement strand
TTAAACTGGAAACAATTAAATTTTGGTTAACTACACCACACTTGGCACTTGTCTGTTAAGATCGGCTTAACATTGGAAATGAAAAAAAATTACAAATAAAATGGCATCTCTTAAATTCTTAACTGAGGTTAGATGCGAGCATCACTTAAACTAGGGTTATGTTTCCGGCACTGCACTTCACTTGTTGATGAGGGGGGGTGATACTGGTGCTCCAGAGGGCGCGGTGTGGTTCCTCCTGCAGGTAATGTCATCTGAACGTGCGTCGACCAGGGACTTCGGCGGGTGCTCCCACGGCGTTTGTTGTATTGGTGGTTTTATTTTTCTCAGCCTTATTACAATGTCTTTTAAACACACCAGGAAAAAAATTATTTTATCACTCCGCCACGTGACTTATTAAATTCATGGTTAAGTCTTTAAAAAAAATTTTATTGGCACCGTCGATGTGCACTTTCGGCCGAATTTTAATGCGACGAAAAAACAATAGACCGTTGGCCGAGAGCATCCGAGGTTAAATACCTCTGCTGAGTAAAGCTTTTGCATTCAGCAACTATCCAGTAACTATCCGATCTATCCAGCAATATTATGAGCTTTTAGTATGCTGGGATTACTTTCCACAGCGCGTCTTAAGCTGTCTACCGAAAGTATGCTAGGGTATTTTTTTTTGTCGCGCACGGCAAACTTAATGCGAACAAAATCATGGCCGACTTTTACATGCTCTATTATTTTCCTTTTACATCGCACAAAAAGTCTGCGGTGTAAACAACACAATTATGCCAACTGGTGAGCACCGACCATTACACTTTTCAAGTTCTTGATTTTATTAAGCGTTGGTGAAGGATTTCTATCACCCTTATTTCCATTTTACTTCTCTTGAACGTCCAATTCTGGAATATTAATCTTGTGTGTGGTAAAAGTAGATTTTAATCTGCAAAATCTTCTTACTTTTTGCTCTTCGTCTCTTTGACCTCCATACTCCAATAGGCTGCTTCTTATTAACCTTCCCTCTTTAACTAATCGTCGTGTTATGTTAGGAGTTATATTTGTAGTAAAATTACGTAAAGGTGAAATCGATTCAGCTGAGTTGGTGAGCCTAATACAGTTTTCTATTCCCTCTTTCCACTTTCTCTTAATCGTTGTAGTACTAAATATTTTTTGCATAAACCGTTTCGAGAACTCTGCAATGATTATAACAAATTATATCATGTTATGAATTCAGAGTCCTTCATATCTATAATTAAAAACTCAATTTTAAATGAAAAACTTTTCACATGCACAGGTGGTGTGGCTTAAATTATTCTTACTAATTATTGTCTTACTGATTGTTTTTGTTCTTATTGGGTTTTTCTGGGTTTTCCCCAATTCATGCAAATGTTCGACCATATTGCATTTATATACCCCCAGAAATCTTTTAAATATTTCTTATTTTTAAATTTAAATATAATATAAATTAAATTTAATTCTGTTTTTAAACTGTGATACCAAAGTTATATAGTATATTGGGTTTGTGCAAAGTCCATCGTACTATCTGTCCGTCTGTATAAACGCGCGTTTTTTTGATAAAATTGATTTTCGGAAATCGTAAAAGCCACATATCTCCCACAATTACAGTCACCAATTTTGGTTGTTAGGTTGGCAATGTCCTTCAAAGATCGGCGTATGCAACGCCCACCTCCGAAACCCCAAGCTCTCAAGTTATCAGGTCATCCTTATTTTATTGTGGTGCTACTGCTACTCTGCCACCCTGCCTTGGAATGCCCTACGGCCGCTTTGCTACATCCATCATGGCATCCTCTTAAAGATTGAGCTACGAAAGGTTTAAATATTTCACATTCTTGAGTGATTGATTGATTAGTATAATGAGAATATTACACTAAAGCGGTTATAAGAGTTTTTTACGCATGTTTGCCAAAAGATTTGTAATTAAATCAAGTAATTAAGAATGCCAGTTGATCAGCACGGTTACTGTCTGAAATTTGTTATGCAAGGTACATTCGTGTGGTACAACGTGTGGCAAGTAAATTATGAAATATATGATTTCTTTAATCAATTTTATTTTAAATCTAATCAATATGCAAACACCGTCAAGTAAGTTTAGGCTGACAATTACTACACATAAGCATAAAAAATAGGTATTAATGTTGTTTCTCTCGTGTGACATACACAGCTACCAAAAGAGACCCCTACATTGATGGCAGGTCAAAGTATCTTACAGCATGTCAACACTGCAGACGCACTTTCTAAAAATAAGATAATCATAAACAAGGAATGCAACTACCAAAAGATGGCAGGTCAAAGTATCATACAGCATGTAAAACTCGCAGAAAGTGCGTCTAATAATAAGATAAGCATAAACAAAGAATGCAACCCCCAAAAGAGGCCCCTCTGAGATTATAAGCAAGTGCGAGGTTTCCTTATAAATTAACCACTAGCATAAGCTATAGTTACATTTTTTACACCGAACCGAGAAGACGTGTTTTTTCGAAATAAAGAATTGTATTTTTTAATAAAAAACTTTGACGGACTCTCAATTATATATGTATATGTATTGTTCAATCTTTCAATGTTAAGATAACCAATGAGGATTCTTAACGCGCAGATAAGTAAATACGTGAACAGGCACGTAAGCGGCACTCATAGTGTCCGTAAAACAACCTACCGCGATAAAAGTTCTCCGAATTGATTGAAAAAAATAGTCTAGACGCATTTCAAGCAGAAAATTTTAACAAAAAAAAAAATAATGATAATAAAATAAAATTACGGTTCGCGAATTGAAAATAATAAAAATTATTCAATAAACAAAAATAAATAATATCATGGCAGAGGAGCTGATTAAGAGAGAGTCCCTTGTCACTCTTTATATAGTGCGACAGCAAAGGCATCGACGGCCATTCACGAGGAAATACAAGAATGGAATAAAAGAAGAAGAAGGCATTAGTGAGGTTTTTGAAGCCAATGAGAAAATATTGAAAACTCATTTATCTAGCATGGTAAAAATCAATACGGAAATAAGGTAAGAGAGTGTGTTAAGAAAACAATAACACTGCTTAGCCTTGTAGAGTCAATAAGTAATCCTCAGGGGGCTATCAAAAGGATAGCACCTCCTTTAGACCACTTACATAGCAATATAGGAATTAGCACAGGAAAAATAGGACGGCTAGGTCCTCGCTGTACAATAACTTCTCAAGCCAAAGAGCAGTTTTGGATTGCAAACAAAACAGCTTTAAGTGTAAAAACAGTTTTAGATACGGTTGAAGAAGACCTGCAAGCTATTAATGCAATGGACTTGACTGAAGATGCAATTGCAAAAGTCCTAATTCATTTCATTTTAGTCAAAAAACTAAATATGAATTTTGTATGAATTTTGTACTGAACCCCTAATCAAATTTCTCGAGCATGAGCGATTCGCTTTGAAAGCAAGCCAAGAGCATCAGCTTAAATGAAATGAAATAACATTTGAGAAGGAAACTATATAATGGGTTGCAAGACAATTCACACTGTATTTAAATGTTTTAAATTCAAAATACTGAATAATCAGGAAAGATGTGACAAAATTAGTCTAAATAAAATATATGGAAAATGTCTCGTAGGGGGCATTTATTCACTAATTGCAAAAAAACTTGCTCGAATTGCGGTAAAAATCACCATATTCTTTTCATAAAGACGACGCAACAGCTATAAATAAAAGTGCTAATGCCAAATAAGCAAGAAAGTAGTGAAAAGAAATATGTTCTTCTTGCCACAGCAATTGTTCAGGTTCAAGATAGAAAGGGAATCCTGCATGATTACAGAGTGTTACTTGACAGCGGTTCGCAAGTTAATTTTTTGGCAAAGGACATTGTTGGCGGCAGCAGCAAATTAGTTGCAGTCATTAATTTGATTTACATATGGAGCCCTGCGTGGCTCAATATACAGTGTCTTCCACCTTATTTGGAACAATGTCTAGCAAAAATTTCAATTACCTGCCATAAACTCATTATGCATTATTTTTCAAAAATTCCAAAGACCCATGGCAGGTACATATATTAACCACCAAAATTTATGTATGACCCTAATAAACTAGGATTTCCCCACCCGCTAGGTCGGGTTATGTAAAAAGTACCTAATTTTATGATTACAGCTTATTTGGAACAGTTACATTATGGACACCTGAGTGCCATAAAACCCTGAACCCATTAAAAATGGGTAAAAAGGGTATAATGGTTTTGTGCAAATGTATGTAACAGGCAGAAGGAAGCTTCTCCGACCACTTAAAGTATATATATTCATGATCAGGATCAATAGCCGAGTCGATATAGCCCTGTCCGTCTGTATGAACACGCGGATCTCAGAGACTATAAGAGCTAGAGACTTCAAATTTGGAATATAAGATCTCGTATACCAGGCGCAGATCAAGTTTGCGTTATTTTTATCGATAACTGCCTCAGTTTCTGAATTATCGATACATTTAGAATTTCGATAGCAATAAATTCCACATTCCACATTCCCACCTCCGACGCCCACATCACCCCCGCCCCAAAAAATTTCAAATTGCTATATCTTCCGCAGTTTTTTAGTAGGGAACGTCAAATTTGGTAGGTATATTACTGGTAGTCGCCTTTAAGAACCGATAATAAATTTGTGGTGCCACGCCCACACCTGCGCCTATCATCGACAATTCCGATTGTAAGTCGATAACTCCGTATATCTCCGAACATTTTAAAGATAGAGTAACCAAACTTGGAAGGTAATTTGCTGGTAACCTCCTCCAAAGATTGGCATACAAATTTTTGGGCAACGCCCACATCCGCCGCCCCCAGGAACTTCGTCCTTAGAAATTTAAAATGCGCATATCTGCCGTAATTTGCAAGCTAGAGTCGCAAAACTTTGCAGGTATGTTACTGGTAACTCCCCCAAAAGATCGATAAAAAAATTGGATGGTGTAAATCGATAAACCCATATATCTCACGCAATTTGAAAACTTAAGTCACCAAATTTTAAAGGTATATTGCTAGTAACACTCTTCATAAATGTGGAACAAAATTTTGGACCACGCTAACTCCCGCCCACAAAAAACAATAAATGCCTGTATCTCCCTCAATTTAAGATCTACAGTTACCAAACTTAGAAGGTATATTACTAAGATCGAACTCCAAAATATTGTGGGCCACGCCCACTCCCGCCCACAAAAAACGATAAATGCCTGTATCTCCCTCAATTCAAGAGCTACAGTTACCAAAATTAGAAGGTATATTACTCAGATCGGGCCTCGACCATTCCAGCCCCCAAAAACGATAAACCTATAATGCATTTAAAGCTTTGTTCAGGGTATATGGTAGTCGAGCTCACTCGACTACAGCGTTCTTACTTGTTTTACCTAAAGTTGAATATTTACGGTAGAAATATACCAACCTTTTAATTACGTTTAGTTTTTTCCCGCATTTGGGCTGCAACCTCCCAACAAGGACAATGGGCAAACGGACTACCATTGATAAACGGAAACTAATCCTGGAACACTTCAAAGTTGGATATTCACTTCGAAAAATAGCAAAAATGGTCAATCTAAACACCTCAACTGTGTTCTACATCATTTGGAGTTTCGTCGACGAAAATGGCACCAAACCCGATTTTCACCGGATCAGGAAAACAAGGGGAAATCTTAAGCTATCGGAAATAAGGAGAAAGATCAGTTTGTGAACTGTGCGCCAAGTTCTGCGCCGCCATGACTTAAATGCCCGAGAACAACGGAAAATGAAATTTGCAAAAGCAATAACATAGGGTCTAGGATGACGTTCGTCAAAATCTACTTGGACAAGGATTTGGAGTTCTGGAACACTGCCATATTTGAATTTGAGTACAAATTAAACATTTTTGGCTCGGACGGACGGAATTATGTGTGACGACACTCCAATACTGATCTGAGTCCCAAAAACATAAAGGCAACATTCAAGCACTGCTGAGGAAGTGTCCTGGTATGGGATCTATCTCGGCAGCCCGCGACTGAAATTTTGTGATTATTAAAACAATAATGGACAAGAATGTGTACTTCGATTTACTAAAGGAAAATTTCCAAAGTGCCGAGAAGCTGGGAATCCCACGTACATTCCGGTTCTACCAGGACAACGACCCCAAGCATAATGCCGGAATAGTACAGTCCTGGCTTAGATCGAACTGCCCCCACATGATAATTCCACTGGCCCAGTCACAAGATTAAAATAGTATTGAAAATTTGTGGACTCTGCTGGAAAATAACATCAACACAACATATCCTGCAAACAGGATCTCAAAATGCTCTGCTGGAGTGGAGCAAGATCAGTCCAGAAACTACTTGGATATTTGCATAAAAACTAAAGTTTCCTTTTAAAATGTGATATAACATTAAACAAATTGGCATTTAAGCATTTTGCATTTTTATCCTTGTTTAAACTTTTATTATAATTAGGTTGGGGGGTGTGTGCACTGCGACTTAAAGCTCCTCCATTAACCCAAGCTCCAGCACTAATGCTAGAGGTTTTGATGGGTTGAGGGCTACTATGTCATTGCTCATCATGACATGCATCCCTAGGATGTTGCTTCTCTTCCTTGCTAAGGCGGCACACTCTGCAAGGATGTCCATTGAGGATTCCTCCTCGCCTTCACAGAACCTGCAGAGTCCGTTACTAATTATGCCCAGCTTGGCTAGGTGACTTCTTAGTCTACAGTGTCCCGTCAGTAGACCGGTGAGTATTCTAAGATGGTTTTTGCTCATGGCTATAATCTGCTTAAATCGCTTCTGATTATAGCCACCTAGAAGACATTTGGCTGCATAGCGTTTATCTCTGCTTGGCTGTCGGATAGGATGGAAATCTCCGTTTTCTGATAGTTGCGCACCAGGTTAAGATCCGCACACCTTCCTATCGCGCACACTTCAGCTTGAAATATGCTGGTTTGCGTTCCTAGGGACTCATGATAAGATATCCGAGGGCCCACCACTCCTAGGCCTGTACCCTGGTTGGTGAGTGATCCGTCGGTGTACCATTTAATGGTGTGCGGTTTCATAGGATGGATGTCATCCAGTGAGGTCCGGCACGTATAGAGCGCTCTTGAGCACTTCGATACCGTGTTTTGTACATGGGTGCCAAAGTTTAGCTTGCGGTCAAATGTGACCCCTAGGTACTTAACTTCCCTACTGGTTTCTAATAGGCATCCTGACAGCCGTATTTGTTTCATCCTCTGCAGCTTGTACCGTCTAGTAAAGGGGACGATGACTGTTTTTGTAGGGTTTAGGTTGAGTCCAACCTCCATACACCAGTCGCTCGTTATTTTTAACCTTGTCTGGACTATATGGCAGAGCGTCTCCTCGAATTTACCTCTCGCTATTATGACAATATCATCGGCATAATCTTGACATTGGATACCTCTGGTGGTAAGTCTGTTCAGCAGTTCGTCTACTAACAGACTCCAGAGTAGCGGAGACAGAACACCCCCTTTGGGGGCAGCCTTTGGTGGTTAAGACTGTTACCTTACTATCATGCGTTGATGCGGTGGCTTGTCTGGACCCCAGTAGTGCCAGTATTCACCTACAGGTAGTGGAGTCCAGGCCCCTTCTTGCAAGGGTGGCCTTAATCGCATCGTGTGACGTGTTGTCAAAGGCGCTATCTATGTCCAAGAAGGCGCACAGTGCTATCTCCTTATTTTCAACTGTTGAGCTTCACATGCTCTTCAGCTGATAAAGTGCCGTGTCCGTAGACCTGCCCGCTCTGAAAGCATGCTGCGTTGTGTGCAGCGGACTCTGCATCAACAGAGTGCTTCTAATATTTTAGTCCACCAGCTTTTCCAATGTTTTCAGTAAAAACGATGTCAAGCTGATGGGTCTGAAGGACTTTGGGTGGGTGATGTCTTTCTTCCCAGCCTTGAGGATGAAGACCACCCTAGCACTTCTCCAAGCGCTCGGTATACAACCGAGGGCAAGGTTACCCTGCTATCCCGTCTAAGCCTGGAGATTTGTAGGGCTGGAAAGTGCCAATTGCCCATTTCAATCTTTCGGCTGTGACTGTCAGCTTGGCACATGCCCAGTCATCAGTCGACGGTCTATATCTGCTCCCTCTCACGATATTTTCTTCCCGATAGGGTATGCTACCTGGGAAGTGCGTTTCAATGAGGAGCTCTAGTCTTTGCATATTGCTGCTCGTAAAGGAGTTATCTCTACGTTTCAATGCTAGGTTAGCATCAGGCCATCGCTTTGACATTGCTCTGTGGAGCCTGTCGCTTTCGCTTGTACTAACTATGCTTTCGCAGAAGTTCCTATAATTTTGCCTTTTGGCCTTCCTAATCTCCTTGTTATAGGAGGTCAGACTTTCACGGTACCTCTCCCATTGCCCGTCTCTCTTTGCTTTTTTGAAGAGGCGACGTGTGGTTAAACGTAGCCTTTCCAGGCTCTCGTTCCACCAGGGAGCATCTTTGACCGTGCATTTTTCCCTAACGGGCAACTATCTATAAAAGCATCTGTTATGCTTGTATTTAAATTACCTACAGCTCTCTCTAGCTCAGATGGGGTTCTGGGTATACCAGATATACCGTTGGAGAGGTTGAGCTCTAGGGTAGACTTGAACTTTTCCCAGTCTGTCTTTCTGGGGTTCCTACTGGGGGTGCTGCTATCCGTATTTAGCTGTAGCTTAAATAGGATGATTTTATGATCTGACATGGATTCCTCTGGTGAGACATGCCAGTCCCTAAGGTGAGGTTTTAGGGACCGACTGACCAGGGTGATGTCTAAGACCTCCTCTCTAACTCTTGTAACAAATGTCGGTGTAGATCCGGCATTACCTAATTCTAGATAATTGTTAACAATAAATCTTGAACATAGATATTAGAAAAGAATAGACACATCATATGTTTGCTTATTCGTTTGCATTTATAGGTGCATCAAGACTCTGCATAGGTCGACGTAGCTGCCCAGAGAAATTTATAGTGACAATGACACAAATTTCATTGGCGCAGCCAATGCCTTAAAGGAAGTTTATGAGCTATTCCAAACAAAAGATTACCAAGCGAAAATTAATGAATTCTTTGTAGAACAGCAGATTGAGTGGGTAAATATTCCTGAAAGAGCGCCTCACATTGGGAAGCCTGCGTCATATCGGTGAAAAAGCATTTTGATAGAGTATCAGAAGGAATAATGACTTATGAAGAATTGGGTACACTGATGACACAGTTAGAAGCAATTTTAAACTGAAGACCATTAAAATCCGAAAATCCGAATGATTATCAAGTAATTACTCATTCGCATTTTCTACTTGTGGAAGCTTGAACGACGCTTCTAGATTCCAACAAGTAAGAGGCTGTAGTCGAGTTAACTCGACTACTATATACCCTTAACCCAGTTATTAAATATATTCTAGTTTCCTCGGCAAATTTCCCTTTAAGATGATTTGCACTCAAATGCCCGAACTGAAAGGCTACAAACACGTGCATATACGTACATAAATACACACGTACACAAAAGAGTAGTTATCGGGGCTCTGCAGAATACACACAAATTTATTGAAGCTAGCGTCATTATTATGCCATCTCTTTCTCACACATGCGCTCACCTATTTATATGTATACAAAAAATGCTTGCGGCTGCTGATAGAAATGAGATCAATATGAGAATATATTTTCGACTATAACTTTGGTGTTTCTTATCCGATCTTATTGAAATTTCGGCAATTGATCAATAATATGTATATGCATATTATGTATAAATTAGAAGCCTCTGCCTTTTAAATTGTGAAATTTTTTGCTATCGGAAATCTAAATGTATCGATAATTCAGAAGCTGAGGCAGTTATCGATAAAATAATGCAAACTTGATCTGCGCCTGGTACACTAGAGCTTATATTCTAAATTTCTCTAGCTCTTATAGTCTCTGAGATCCGCGTGTTCATACAGACGGACGGACGGACGGACAGACGGACGGACAGGGCTATGTCGACTCGGCTGTTGATCCTGATTAAGAATATATATACTTTATGGGGTCGGAGATGCTTCCTTCTGCCTGTTACATACATTTGCACAAAACCATTATACCCTTTTTACCCATTTTTAATGGGTTAAGGGTATAAAAATAATGGATCTTAAAAGGGACTGCGTGATCATTGGAAAGCGGTACAGTCCAATAGTGAAGAATTTTGGAAACGTTGGTCGCTGGAGTACTTGTCCGAATTACAAAAAAAGATACCAATGGATTAATTTTAAAGGAAACTTAAAGACTGGTTCGTTGGTATTAATAAAAGAAGAAAATCTGGCCCAATCCACGGGGAAATGGAGCAGTTAGACAAAGCCTATTATAGGAAAAGATGAGCTTCGTAGAATGATTAAGGTAAGGACCAGCAATGGAGTGTCGCTAAGATCGACACACAATAATTGTAGTTTTCCTATCGAGGAAGAAATTCAAATAATAAGTAGTGTATATGCCAATGCAGTGCAATTTGAAAATAAGACAAAAAAATGTATACAAAGTACTACACAAAAGCACTACAGTAACACGTATGAGCCACAATCCAGAGAAAATTTTAGAAACAAAAATGTGTATATATATGTATTAACTTATCTTAGATTTTTCATAATTTAAAATCTCAAAAAGTAGAACATATTAACAATAACGTAGGAGTATTCTTCGAAAACGAAGTTTTTAATATAGTAGTTCACATGGATCTGAATGACTTCTGGGCTTTCAAATACCGCGTCGAAGCATCGTGGTCAATAGTGCTTGATTTCAAAAAGAACCCGAATGATATGATTCCTGAATCTATGTTGACTACTACCAAGTAAGCTTAAATGAATTCGTCAGAATGACAATATATTAGTCCAAAACCATAAGAAAGAAACTACGCAAGCCAAGAGCTCCTTTGGGCTTTATAGGTAGTGTTTATCATTCTGTATTTGCGTTCATGCACGAAGAACAAGCCGATAGCCTACTAAGCAGGAGCAACGAAGATTATTTACTTGAGCTGGTACGAAATCAATCTTCAATTCAAGATGTCACAGCCATGATGAAAAATCAGAATTACGTCATTTGGAAGAATTTTCAAACCATCAACCAAACAATGTATACATTGTCTGATAGTTTCGAAAAACAAATAAGTTTTGATGGGCTTCTCGCAGCCTTCGAAGCACTATCAATTGGGATGGACGCCTTTTAAGCATCTTCAGCATGATATCATCACCGTTATCTTGAACACGAACGGTAATTTTTTGGAAACTCTGATGCCGATCGCCGAGTTCCGGCAGAAGATTCAGAAAACTTAGCTATATATGCCGGAAGGAGTCCAACTACTAAGCATGGACCCAATTGAAATTCAGAAAATTGAAATTTTAATATCAAAAATCCATTGATAAATAATAAGAGACTAATAGCTTATAAAATCTACAGACTTCCGATCATGCACACCAACCGTTTTGTGAGCATTAAGTCGGAATATAAGCATATTCTAATGGATGATGAACGAATGATACTGCAACAAGATAGAAGACTTAACTCTCTGCTCGCAACACCATCCATAATTCAACGTTAGAGCCGCAACCAGCTGTGAGTTATTGTTGCTACTTAAAAAGACAACAGTACCAACAACATGTTTTATCGACATAAGGCAACTCATAAAGCCAAACTCATGGCTCTATTCAATACCGTCGGAGATTGCTGCACATGTTTTTAGCAAGAGCCAGCTACATGCTATAAAATTATCGAGACAAGATATTCTTCAGCATCTGCAGCAATTACCCTTACACTCCGAGGAAGTCAATGTGGGCATATGATGGCGTGAAAGCTTATGTAAAGTTTTGGGTACCTCAAGTCAACTTATGAATCCAATCGATCAGTTGAAGGCGAACTAAAATATTTTAAGATACCTGTTATGCCACGACAAACTGGACCTGCATAACGTAGCCCACTACGGCATCAGCATGACGACCGGACTACTACTCTTTGAAATCGCCGCGGTTACCTTCATTTTGTTCAAAACGAGTCTGTCAGCTACCTGACATTTTAGTTAGATACAAATTTTAACGAAATTTGGTATTCTAGGTGCTACCGCTATTGGAGGTATGGGAGCATGGCTAGAAAGAGCGAAACGGACATTCCCGAGGCAAAGCAGTTTGGGCAGATCGTTTCAGCTTAAAAGACTCATTAAACAGTTTCCTGGGATCGTGGGAGCCCCGTCTAGTTTGCCTCATGAAACGTTGAATACCGGACTCCGTCTCGCGGCATCACTCTGAACACCTTGTTAAGCCCGACTTATTGCAGATTATATCCTTCACCCGTTGTGTGAAAACAGTACATTTTACGTGTACCACGTTATCACACAACCAACCACAGACGAATTCGGCCTTTGTGTCAGCCTGGCACTTGCAGCTTTTTAAGTAGCACGCAGACATGGTTGATAACAGAATTAATAAGCTCGAAATAGAAGAGAAAACAAACAAAGATTCGGCCCAGCATTGAGAAAATATCAAAACTAAAAGCACTCAAGAGATGCAGTAGAAAACAAAAATACCAAGCTTTTGGTAAGAAGAAAGAATATCTACGAAAATAGATTAGCTGACACAACAACAAATTTATGAGAGCACACGAAAGTCGAGAGAGCAAGAGTAATACAGAGTTATGAGAAATAAATCGTTAAGAGAGCAAAAGTAATAAAGCGCACAGAAAAACCTCTAGACAACAACAATGCGAAGCGAGCGAACGTGAAATGTGAGTAAGTGAAAGGCTTTGTCTATTACAACTTTCACCGAAGCACTAAGAGTACAAAGCGCACACGAAAATAAAAACAAAATAGAACGTTGCAGTCGGACGTAACCGACAGCGAAATACTATTATACCTTCATTTGTGTACAGTTAAGAAATACCTGAATTGCGGGGGATATGGGCGTTTATCGGTTTTTGGGGGCGGGAGTGGGCGTGGCCCAAAAAGTTTTGGAGTTCGATCTTAGTAATCTACCTTCTAAGTTTGGTAACTGTAGCTCTTAAATTGCGGGAGATACAGGCATTTATCGTTTTTTGTGGGCGGGAGTGGGCGTGGTCCAAAATTTTTTTTTATGAAGGTTGTTACTAGCAATATACCTTTAAAATTTGGTGACTTAAGTTTTCAAATTGCGTGAGATATATGGGTTTATCGATTTACACCAACAGGTGTATCGGTTTAGGTAGGTGGAGTGGGCGTGGCAATCCAATTTTTTTATCGATCGTTGGGGGAGTTACCAGTAACATACCTGCAAAATTTTGCGACTCTAGCTTGCAAATTACGGCAGATATGCGCATTTTAAATTTCTAGGGACGAAGTTCCTGGGAGCGGCGGATGTTAGCGTGGTCCAAAAATTGGTATGCCTATCTTTAAAGGAGGTTACCAGCAAATTACCTTCCAAGTTTGGTTACTCTATCTTTAAAATGTTCGGATATATACGGAGTTATCGCTTTACAATCGGAATTGTCGATTATAGGCGCAGGTGTGGGCTTGGCACCACAAATTTGTTATAGGTTCTTAAAGGCGACTACCAGTAATATACCTACCAAATCTTACGTTCCCTACTCAAAAACTGCGGAGGATATAGCCATTTGAAAATTTTAGGGGAGGGGAGATGGGGGAGTCGTTTATCGAATTCGTTTATCGTTTATCAAGCACTTCCTCCGCAGTGCTTGACTGTTGCCTTTAAGTTTTTGGGACTCAGCTCAGTAGTGTCCGTCCTTCCGAGCAAAAATTTTTATTTTGTACTCAAATTCAAATATGACTGTGTTCCAGAACTCAAAATCCTTGCCCAAGTGGATTTTGACGAACGTCATCCTATACCCTCTATTTTTTGCGCTTATAAATTTATTTTTTCGTGGTTCTCGGGCATCAAAGTCATGGTTGCGCAGAACTTGGAGCTTAGTTTCCACACTGAACTTTTTCCTTATTTCATTCTGCGCCTAGTAAGGATGAGTTTCCGTTGGTCAATTGACGTCAGTTTGCCCATGGTCCTTGTTTGCTTGTTGCACTCGAATTGCAGGAAAAAACTAAACTGACTATGGAGGATTGGTTTATTAAAACCGAAAATATTCAAGCTGACGAAAAAATCCGGGTTTTATGGCACCCCGGTGTCCATAATGTAACTGGGCGAAATGACGTACATACCTAAAGAGAGGTACTTTCTTACATAACCCTAACTAGCAGGTGGAAAAAACACAGTTTATTAGAGTCATATATTCATTTTGGTGGTCAATAAATGTACATGCCATGGGTCTTTGGAATTTTTGAAAAATATTTTGTAACGAACCTTTTAGTTCGGTAGTTAAAGCAGAGCTAAAACTCAGCCGAGCTGTGAGTTCGAGCAACGAATTTATATACGTTGCGCTTGCGGAAATTAACAACACAATATATTTATTTTTGGATGATTATATTTTATTTTATTTATTGCACTTATTTTATAATTTATTCCGTGAAGCTTCTTGGCACTCGCCGTGGCACTTCGGCCTTACGCTGGTTCGGTTGCAATCGCCTGTTCGCTTGAATGTTAGGCCGGCTCCGCCGTGACTAGGATTCTCGCGTGGCAAGGCTCTTGCTTCTTTCCCAGTGTCAGGACCTTAGTGTCCTGTATAATTTGCACGCTTGAGTAATACCGTCTATCACTCAACTGCCGATGCTTCACTCTTTGTACTCCTTTTGTCTCACTGTTATCTTCACTGACCGTATCACACGCTTAGCTTTTGACTCGTCGTCAAGCAACTGCCTCGCGCCGTGCTGTGGCGCTCCTTATATAGGTCACTGGCTGACCTTTTGGCGGGACTGTACCGAGGTGGCGTGATGTTCTTCGGTGGCGTGATCTCTGGTAACTTTCCACTGCCATTTGCTGGCGCCAACCATTGTCTGCCGCTGGTGTGAGCATAGATGGCAGTATTGCACCCGCAATACTGCTCCCACACCAACGGTACATATCCTCATGGATATGTGTGTCAGACACGCTCAAATGGCTGACTACCTGCGTTAGAAAGTGAGAGGACGAAAGAGAGCGAATTCGCCGCAACTGCATCGGGGCCAGATTTCCGCCTGATCGACAGTTGCTGTGAGGGGCGCATATATTATGGCTCCTCACAATTTAAAGGCAATTGAAATTTTTGCTCGACACTGGGCGATTGGGGCTGCAAGCCACTGTACATACATTTAAAGCTTTTAGTCAATTTTGAAAATTTAAATACATAAATAATAAAAATAAATGAATTTTTTAATATATGTTTTTTTTTTTAAATACAATAATTAAACGAAATGAGTATGTTTGCGCTATCAGCTTTTTGATAGCTTTAGTTCTAAATAAATACACTAAGTTATTTCTTAACGTTATAAAGTTTATTCACAAATATATTGGATTACTTGAGTCCATTAAGACTCTAAGCCAATTGCTTAGTCTTTCAACAACGACAGAATGGATTCCACTACCATCAGGTGGATACTGGCACTACTGGGGTCCAGACAAGCCAATGCATCAGCGCATGATAGCAAGGTAACAATCTTAACCACCAAAGGTCAAGTGGGTGTACTGTCTCCGCTACTTTGGAGTCTGTTAGTAAACGAAGTGCTCAACAGACTTACCACCAGAGGTATCCAATGTCAAGGTTATGCCGATGATATTGTAATAATAGCACGAGGCAAATTCGAAGAGACAATCTGCGATATAGTCCAGACAGGGTTAAAAATAACGAGCGACTGGTGTATGGAGGTTGGACTCAACCTAAACCCTACAAAAACAGTCATCGTCTCCTTTACAAGACGGTATAAACTGCAGAGGATGAGACAAATACGGCTCTCAGGGTGCCTATTAGAAACAAGTAAGAGCGCTGTAGTCGAGTGAGCTCGACTACCATATACCCTGAACCAAGCTTTAAATGCATTATAGGTTTATCGTTTTTGGGGGCTGGAGTGGGCGTGGCCAGATCTTAGTAATATACCTTCTAAGTTTGGTAACTGTAGCTCTTGAATTGCGGGAGATACAGGCATTTATCGTTTTTTGTGGGCGGGAGTGGGCGTGGCCCAAAATATTTTGGAGTTCGATCTTAGTAATATACCTTCTAAGTTTGGTAACTGTAGCTCTTAAATTGAGGGAGATACAGGCATTTTTCGTTTTTTGTGGGCGGGAGTGGACGTGGTCCAAAATTTTTTTTCCACATTTATGAAGGGTGTTACTAGCAATATACCTTTAAAATTTGGTGACTTAAGTTTTCAAATTGCGTGAGATATATGGGTTTATCGATTTACACCAACAGGTGTATCGGTTTAGGTAGGTGGAGTGAGCGTGGCCATCCAATTTTTTTTATCGATCTTTGGGGTAGTTACCAGTAACATACCTGCAAAATTTTGCGACTCTAGCTTGCAAATTACGGCAGATATGCTTATTTTAAATTTCTAGGGACGAAGTTCCTGGGGGCGGCGGATGTGGGCGTGGTCCAAAAATTGGTATGCCAATCTTTGGAGGAGGTTACCAGCAAATTGCCTTCCAAGTTTGGTTACTCTATCTTTAAAATGTTCGGAGATATAGGGAGTTATCGATTTACAATCGGAATTGTCGATTATAGGCGCAGGTGTGGGCGTGGCACCACAAATTTGTTATCGGTTCTTAAAGGCGACTACCAGTAATATACCTACCAAATTTGACGTTCCCTACTCAAAAACTGCGGAAGATATAGCCATTTGAAAATTTTAGGGGCGGGGGTGATGGGGGCGTCGGAGGTGGGCGTGGCACATGCCGATCTTTCAAGGACCTCGCCAACAACCTACCAACCAAAATTGGTGACTGTATCCATTAAATTGTGAGAGATATGTGGAATTTACTGCTATCGAAAATCTAAATGTATCGATAATTCAGAAACTGAGGCAGTTATCGATAAAATACGCAAACTTGATCTGCGCCTGGTATACGAGATCTTATATTCCAAATTTGAAGTCTCTAGCTCTTATAGTCTCTGAGATCCGCGTTTTCATACAGACGGACAGACGGACAGACAGACGGACAGGGCTAGATCGACTCGGCTATTGATCCTGATCAAGAATATATATACTTTATGGGGTCGGAGATGCTTCCTTCTGCCTGTTACATACATTTGCACAAAACCATTATACCCTTTTTACCCATTTTTAATGGGTTCAGGGTATAAAAATACAAAAATATTTATAAGATTTACAAGATTTTTAAGATTTACAAGATTTATGCATAACTTCTTATGGATGCAACGTAAATTCATTCCTAGTAAATTTGGAAACTGTACCAAAAGAGTGATAGTGAAATTTTCAATGATTTAAAAAATTATTCCAGATGATGTCAAATTTCCGAAATATTCAAAGAATCATCATTTTCAATTTAAACAATCTGTGTGAAAATTGTAACATTAAAAGGGTAATTAAAGTTTGTACAAAAAAGTGATATTCATTATTTATTATAGTTACAGTAACAAAAATCACAAGAATCACTTTATAAGATATGTAAAAATGCAAAAATGTATATTTATTATTATTATTATTATTATTATTTTTTTATTTTTTTTTTTTATTTTAGATTTTAAAGATTTCTGGGGTAGAAAACAAAGTGGTCCAACATTTGTTGCAAGGATTGGGGAAAACCCAGAAAAACCCAATCAGACCAAAAATAATTAGTAAGAAAATAATTAGTAAGAAAAGTAAATCTCTAGATAAGACATTTAGAATTGAGTTTTTAATTAGTGAAATGGAGGACTATCAATTGATTACATGATATAGTTTGTTATAATCATTACAGACTACTCGAAACGGTTCATGCAAGGGATAGTTAGTAGTACAGTTTTTTGTTTTAACATTTTGGTGCAACATTAGAAGATGATGATGCACCAGAGGGATTCGGAGGTAATGTAATAGAAGGCCGAATACGTTTTTTAGTTGTAAACTCTTTTATTACTAAGCCCTTCGGCCAGAAATCAGCACAGCAAATTGTGCCAAACACCTCTGCCGAAACACTTATTTTAAAAGAGGAAATTTCTCTTTCATAGTTAAATTTAAATTTTTCAACTAATATACCAGTTGATGTCACAATGGCCTGTATATAGGCTTTAATGTCATCCACTGATACATCAGGGGCAAGACGCGAATGGAATATTTGTTTTCTAGGTGCCACCGCTATTAGAGGCTTAGGAGCACGGCAAGAAAGAGCTGGGGGAGGCGAAACGGACTGTATGGACTGACCAGCAATAGAGGCACTACTGTTGATTGCAGGTGGTGGTGCAGGAGAAATGAACTGCATCAACTGCTGACCATTATCAACAGTAGGTGTTAGCGGTGCAGGCAATGACAAAGCCGGGGCCGATAAGTTTGATTCACGAGGCAAAGCGGGCTCAATATATCGTTTCAGCTTTGGAGACTCAATAGTTTCACACTATTGAACTGATTCTCCATTGCATCAAAATCTGCACTGAGCCTACTAAAAGCTAGACGAAGATCATGGAAGCCCCGTCTAGTTTGCCTCATAAAACCCTGGATATCAGCCTCCGTCTCGCGGCATCGCTCACAACACCATTTTAAACCAGATTTATTGCCGATTGTATCTTTCACCCGTTGTGTTTAACCAGCGTATTTTACGTGCACCACGTTATCACACAACCAGCAACAGATGAAATCGGCCTTTGGGTCAGCTTGGCACTTGCAGCTTTTTAAGTAGCACGCGGACATTATTGTTAAATAAACTAATATGCTCGAGAAAGTAGAGAAACTGAACAACGATTCGGCGCCACACGAAAACAAAAGAAAAAAAGATCAAAAGTTAAAAGCACACAAGAGATGCAATAGGAAAGAACAACACCAAACTTTGGCACAGTGAGAGTAAGCGTCGAGAGAGCGAGAGTAAAGAAGCGCACAGAAAAAAGAACCTCTATGCAAAAAACAATGCGAAGCGAACGAGCGTGCAATGTAAGTATGAAGCTTTGTCTAGAACACCTAAACCAAGAGGAAAAAGCCACATTCAAAAAGATCTTGTTTGAATTTAACGACATACAGTATAGAGAGTGTGACAATTTGACTTTCACCAATACAGTTAAACACGTTATCAACACAAAAGATGAGGACCCTTGTTATAGGAAACCGTATAGATACCCTCAAAGTTATGACGAAGAGGTCAATAAACAAATGAAAGAAATGATGCAACAAGGTATCATTAGACCATCGAATTCACCGTATTGTTCACCTATATGGATAGTACCGAAAAAAGCAGACGCATCAGGTCAGAAAAAATACAGAATAGTAGTAGATTATCGTAGTCTTAATGAAACGACAATTAGCGATAAATAGCCAATACCCGTAATGGATGAAATATTAGACAAATTAGGGAAGTGTCAATATTTCACAACAATTGATTTGGCTAAGGCATTTCATCAGATTCAGATGGATGAAAAGTCAATTGCTAAAACAGCATTTTCTACAAAAGCAGGTCATTTCGAATATACTCGAATGCCATTTGGTTTGAAAAACGCACCAGCAACCTTTCAACGTTGCATGAACAACCTCTTAGGAGACCTAATATATAAAAACTGTCTAGTATACATGGACGATATAATAGTGTATTCCACTTCATTGGAAGAACACGTATTGTCACTGGAAAAAGTTTTCAAAAAGCTCAGAGCAGCAAACTTAAAACTACAATTAGACAAATGCGAATTCATGAAGAAAGAAACTGAATTCTTAGGGCACGTAATAACAACAGAGGGAATAAAACCAAATCCGATTAAAATAAAAGCAGTAAAAGAATTTCCAATACCTAAAACTCCGAAAGAAATTAAACGATTCTTAGGTTTGTGTGGATTTTATAGAAAGTTCATACCAAACTTCGCTAAAGTAGTAAAACCAATGACATTGAAACTAAAAAAAGGAGAAAAGATAAATATAAAAGAAACCACGTATATAGAAGCTTTTGAAAAACTTAAATTGCTTATAATGTCCGATCCAATATTATGATATCCAGATTTTAATATGAAATTTTCACTCACAACTGATGCCAGTAATTATGCGTTAGGAGCAGTTTTATCACAAGAACACAAACCAATATGTTATGCTAGCAGAACTTTAAACGAGGATGAAATAAAATACTCAGCAATAGAAAAAGAATTATTAGCAATAATATGGGCAACGAAAAATTTCAGATACTTATTTGGTAGAAATTTTGAAATACTTAGCGATCACAAACCTCTTATATGGCTAAATAACATAAAAGAACCAAACATGAAGTTACAAAGATGGAAGATAAGACTGAACGAATTCGATTATGTAATTAAATACATTCCAGGCAAAGAAAACTACGTAGCTGATGCACTTTCAAGAATTAAAACAGAAGAAAATAACGTAGAGGAAAATTTCATGGGAAATACACCCGATAGCGTAGCAGCAACAATACACAGTGCGAGTGAAGACAACCAAAATTGCATCCAGAACACTGAAAGACCATTAAATTATTATAATCACCAAATAGAACTGATAAAAGGAAATAATGAAGAAATTAAGAAAATAAGCTATTATTACAAAACTAAAATAATAATAAATTACACAGTAATGACAACAGAAAAAGCGAAAGAAATTATAAAAGAATACCTATGTGCTAAAAACAGCGTTATATACCTTCCACACGAAAACGATTACGCAACATTCCAAAAAGCATACATAGAAATAATAAAAAGAGATTGTCCGATTAAAACAATGAGAACTACCAAAAAACAAATAGATATCCAGAACTATTCAGAACTAAAACAAATTATACTAAATGACCATACGAAACTTTTACATCCAGGAATAGAGAAAACCATAATCATGTTTAAGGAAAAATACTATTTTCCAGACTATCAAAAATTAATCCAAAATATAATTAACAAGTGTGAAATATGCAATATCTCAAAGGTAGAACACAGGGACACTAAATTTAATTACGAAATAGCACCAGAAGTTTTTAACCCCAGGGAAAAATATGTCATAGATTTTTATATGATTAATAATAAACAATTTCTATCATGTATAGACGTATATTCAAAATTCGCTACATTAATCGAAATAAATGGTAAATATTGGTTGGAAGCAAAAAGAGCATTATTGAAAGTATTCAACGAAATGGGAAAACCCATAGAGATAAAAGCAGATAAAGATTCAGCATTCATGAGCGCAGCATTGAAAATTTGGTTAGATTCAGAAAATGTTAAAATTAATATCACAACAAGCAAGAATGGAATATCAGACGTAGAGCGGTTCCATAAGACAATCAATGAAAAACTAAGAATAGTTTCTTCGGATACAAATGAAGAGAATAAATTAACAAAATTTGAAATAATAATCTACACATATAATCACAAAACAATACATAACACTACTGGTAGAACACCAGCAGATATCTTTATTTATGCCGGATCACCAGCATATAATACACAATTAATAAAAATCAAAAAGATTAATAAACTAAATGAAAAAAGGAAAACATATGAAATTGACACAAATTATAGGGAAATGCCACTCGTAAAATCAACAAGATAGAACGTTGCAGTCGGACGTAACCGACAGCGAAATACTATTATACCTTTATTTGTGTACAGTTAAGAAATACTTGAATTCCGGGGGATATGGGCGTTTATTAGTTTTGGGGGCGGGAGTGGGCGTGGCCGAAAAAATTTTGGAGTTCAATCTTAGTAATATACCTTCTAAATTTTGTAACTGTAGCTCTTAAATTGCGGGAGTTACAGGCATTTATCGTTTTTTGTGGGCGGGAGTGGGCGTGGTCCAAAATTTTTTTCCACATTTATGAAGGGTGTTACTAGCAATATACCTTTAAAATTTGGTGACTTAAGTTTTCAAATTGCGTGAGATATATGGGTTTATCGATTTACGCCAACAGGTGTATCGGTTTAGGTAGGTGGAGTGGGCGTGGCCATCCAATTTTTTTATCGATCTTTGGGGGAGTTACCAGTAACATACCTGCAAAATTTTGCGACTCTAGCTTGCAAATTACGGCAGATATGCTTATTTTAAATTTCTAGGGACGAAGTTCCTGGGGGCGGCGGATGTGGGCGTGGTCCAAAAATTGGTATGCCAATCTTTGGAGGAGGTTACCAGCAAATTGCCTTCCAAGTTTGGTTACTCTATCTTTAAAATGTTCGGAGATATAGGGAGTTATCGATTTACAATCGGAATTGTCGATTATAGGCGCAGGTGTGGGCGTGGCACCACAAATTTGTTATCGGTTCTTAAAGGCGACTACCAGTAATATACCTACCAAATTTGACGTTCCCTACTCAAAAACTGCGGAAGATATAGCCATTTGAAAATTTTAGGGGCGGGGGTGAAGGGGGCGTCGGAGGTGGGCGTGGCACATGCCGATCTTTCAAGGACCTCGCCAACAACCTACCAACCAAAATTGGTGACTGTATTCATTAAATTGTGAGAGATATGTGGAATTTACTGCTATCGAAAATCTAAATGTATCGATAATTCAGAAACTGAGGCAGTTATCGATAAAATAACGCAAACTTGATCTGCGCCTGGTATACGAGATCTTATATTCCAAATTTGAAGTCTCTAGCTCTTATAGTCTCTGAGATCCGCGTTTTCATACAGACGGACAGACGGATAGACGGACGGACGGACAGACGGACAGACAGACGGACAGGGCTAGATCGACTCGGCTATTGATCCTGATCAAGAATATATATACTTTATGGGGTCGGAGATGCTTCCTTCTGCCTGTTACATACATTTGCACAAAACCATTATACCCTTTTTACCCATTTTTAATGGGTTCAGGGTATAAAAAGTAGGGTCAGCAAGCTAAACTTTGGCACCCATGTACAAAACACGGTATCGAAGTGCCCAAGAGCGCTCTATACGTGTCGGAGTATAGCCGGAAAGTCATGGGGCACATCACCAAAGATTATGCGATGGCTATACACAATGGTAGTAAGACCCATGCTGACATAGAGCGCGGCTTATCACCGTGAGAAGAGAGCCGTCGAAACTGCAGAGATTGGCCTGCGTTCGCATAACAGGTGCAATGCGCACCTGTCCAACAATGGCTTTGGCAGCCTTAATGGAGCTAACACCACTCCACCACACAATAAGGCTCAAACAGAGAGCTATACTTTTAAGGATGTCAGCGGAAGGAGTTGGCCTACGATTTTCAAATGAACTTCCCCTACTGGTTCAACATAGGGACGAAATGGCAGCCGAGCACATACCGAGCGAAATTTCAAAGTTCATATGAGTAGCAAAAAGGAATGGACGTAACTTAATGACATCCATCCTATAAAACCCCACACCATAAAATGGTACACCGACGGATCACTCACCAATCAGGGTACAGGCCTAGGGGTGGTGGGCCCTCGATATCTTATCATAAATCCCTAGGAACGCAAACCAGCATATTTCAAGCTTAAGTTTGTGCGATAGGAAGGTGTGCGGATCTTAACCTGGGAGCGCAACTATCGGAATACGGATATGTCCAACCACGACTGGTGGTGGCAGACACCACTTGTTCACGGCACTCCTGATTATTCTTTTCGGTGTCTTCAAGTCAGCAATTCGAGCAATGCCATCTCTGCCCGGAATTACAGCATGCACTCTGGTTAGTGGACAGCTCATGGTCGGCGGATTCCCGTCCATAACGAGAAATACATCATCCAGTTGAGTCGAACGAGCTGGAGATCGCCATTTAGCGCTCTGTTTAAGGAGTGTGAGATACTCCTTACTCCACCGTGCCCAAAAGATTTGCTGTAGGTGGGTCACTCGCTGCCAACCATCCAAACGGTTGCAGGCTAGGCTCGTTCCAGAATTGTTGCTGGAACTCCGCCAATCACAAAATTGACCGGAGTCAACACATCTACATCGCCAGGATTTTCTGAAATTTCTGGAGAATTTATTGTGGCCGCAGTTTGGCAGACAAGTGCTCGCCACTCATCACAAACGAGCACCGACTGATCAACACAGTGGTAATGGTGAAGCCTTGCGGTGTTCTCTGCCGCCTCCAGATTTTGGGGGCAGTGCTGTAACTCCAGGAGCTGGATCTTCGATTCATGCTCACTCTTGCTGTAGCTCTCGGTTAGCTGCAGCGTCCGATCGAATTTCACCGCCTGCTGTTGCAGTTGCCCCAACTCTGCACTCTGGATGGCTATCTGCTGCTGTAGATGCTGCCGTTCGCAGGCATGTTGTTTGGCCAGCCGGGATTGAAGCTGGATCACTGCCCCTGCTCCACATCGAGTTGCCTTTGCGGAAGCTCTGTATTGATGCGGTGGAGCTGCTCCTGGTCTGTTTGTCTGGCATGCAGGTCTAAACTTGTTGATTCCAGCTGTTTTCGTTCCTGTTCCCGATCCGCCTTCATCTCCAGCCTGCATTATCACCAAACACAATGACTGCCTGTGAGATATCCAAATCGAACAATGTGGACTTGCGATTTTCACCGAAGGCAGATGACGTCGTCGCGTTCCACACTGCTCGCGATATCACTGACGACCTGGTCACCATAGACCGAAATCGTTGCCGCCAGGGCACTCTCCACGAGGGTTTTCACCAGAACCGACATGCTCCTCAACTCAATGGCTTTGCCCACCATCACGCCATCCTTGGTAATTTCTGAATCGGGTGAGGGTGCCACTTCACAATCTCCCGTTCCAATTCCAGCACTAGCATTTTCCTTGTCGGTCTCTATGATATGCGCATCTGTTTGAGCTTCTCATCATCAACTGTCAACCGATCAACCGGCAAATCCATGTGTGGGATTGTCGACGATATGGTCCGCGAATTACACAATTCGAGTTGGCCTATTAGTCTGAATTCCAATGTTACAACCAGCCGTTGAAAGCACCGATATAACTCACCAGACACTTCGTTATAGTCAATACGTTCCAGAGCTCGATGAAAACGGTTGAAATAGGTTTCAGTGTCGCTGAGCCGTTCTAAGTTACACTTGATTTGAAACGAATCAACCGAACTTAGAACTGACACCGACCACAACTCGTCAAGCTTCTGTAGATCACTATAAATCGCTTGGGTTCAGGGTATAACAAGATTGAACGTTGCAGTCGGACGTAACCGACAGCGGAATACTATTATACCTTAATTTGTGTACAGTTAAGAAATACTTGAATTGCGGGGATATGGGCGGGAGTGGGCGTGTCCCAAAAAAATTTTGGAGTTTGATCTCAGTAATATACCTTCTAAGTTGAGTAACTGTAACTCTTAAATTGCGGGAGATACAGGCATTTATCGTTTTTTATGGGCGGGAGTGGGCGTGGTCCAACATTTTTTTTCTACATTTATGAAGGGTGTTACTAGCAATATACCTTTAAAATTTTCTGAATTAAGTTTTCAAATTGCGTGAGATATATGGGTTTATTGATTTACACCAACAGGTGTATCGGTTTAGGTAGGTGGAGTGGGCGTGGCCATCAAATTTTTGTATCGATCTTTGGGGGAGTTACCAGTAACATACCTGCACAATTTTGCGACTCTAGCTTGCAAATTACGGCAGATATGCGCATTTTAAATTTCTAGAGACAAAGTTCCTGGGGTCGGCGAATGTGGGCGTGGTCCAAAAATTGGTATGCCAATCTTTGGAGGAGGTTACCAGCAAATTACTTTCCAAGTTTGGTAACTCTATTTTAAAATGTTCGGAGATAAACGGAGCTATCGTTTTACAATTGGAATTGTCGATTATAGGCGCAGGTGTGGGTGTAGCACCACAAATTTGATATCGGTTCTTAAAGGCGACTACCAGAAATATACCTACCAAATTTGACGTTCCCTTTTCAAAAACTGCGGAAGATATAATCATTTGAAAATTTTAGGGGCGGGGGTGATATTGTCGTCGGAGGTGGGCGTGGCACATGCCGATCTTTCAAGGACCTCGCCAACAACCTACCAACCGAAATTGGTGACTGTATTCATTAAATTGTAAGAGATATGGGGATTTATCGATTTGCTAATATCGAATTTATCGATTTTCTAGCTCCCTAGTGGACGTAGGTCCAAACCCAAGAAATGTGCAAACTGCGGCGGAAATCATCCAGCAAGCTGGATGGGTGTCCGGCTTGTCAGCGGGTTTCCAAAGAACGGAAGCTTGTGGCTCAGTCGCAAAGGCCGGCTCAAGATTTACAAAAATCGCGACCAAGAATCCTGGCACCTATTCGCAGTGAAAATTTTTCATATGCTGATGCTGCCTGACTTTCAACGGCTCCTCAGCTACTGCAGCAACTTGGCCAATAGCAAAAGCGTTAATGTCAGCAGCAGGTTCACCATCAACAGCAACCTCAACAGCAACACCGCCAGCATCTGCAGCAGGAGCAACAGCCACCCTTGTTGGTTAACCAAGTTGCACCGCTGGCCCCTGACCAACAGCGAAAAGCTCGATTTCAGAAAACTCGAGAGAACGCGCAACAACAATTGAAACAGTCTCAGCAACACCAGCAACAGCAACACCAGCAGCAGCAAGGCCTGCAGCAGCTACACCAACGGCAACAACAAGAACGTAAACAACAATCACGACATCAACAACTACACCAGCAGCAACAGCGTCAACAACATCAGCAGCCCCAACAGCAGCAATTTCAGCAAGTGCAACAGTCTCAATTGTACCATGAGTATTCCCAGCTCCAGTTTGACAGTCTTAAAAATTCGACAAGTTGAGTGAGACGCTTATGGCCATGATGAGCCTTTTGCACGCTGCACTTGCAAACAGATGAGCCAAATTGGGATGCGCATTGGCGTGTGGAACGCCAATGGTCTTGCAAATAATGCCAACGAGTTGGAGTTATTTATTCATCGCCATCATATAGATGTAATGTTGGTCTGCGAAACTCATTACTGCTCCAGATCACACTACAGGCTACCAGGCTACGACATCCACCTAGCCAATTACCCTTCTGATCGCATGCGTGGCGGAGCAGCAGTGATCATAAAATCTTCATTACAACATTGTGTGCTGCCATCATTAAGTTGGCTCCGCGCACAATGTGCTTTCGTTAAAGTCTCTAGTGATCAAGGCGAAGTAGTCCTAGCGGCTGTCTATTGTCCACCACGTTTTGTGTGGGAAATAGAAGACTATAAATGTCTCTTCGAAGAGCTTGGCCCCAAGTTCCTGATTGCTGGAGACTGGAATGCACAACACCATCTCTGGGGTGCTGCGTTGGATTATCGCCGTGGAATTGCGCTTGCGGATAGCGCTTGCGGATTGCGTGAGAGACTCCAACCTCCAAGTACTTGCCACAGGAGGTGCGACGCACTACTCGTACGGCAATCATAGGCCGACAGCAATCGACTTTGCTGTGTACGCCTGGGAACCGGTCTGACTGTCTTGGTATATCCGAGCGAAATGAGCTTAACTCCGATCACATCCCTTTGATCGTTGAGTGGAGAGTGGCTGCAACTCTATATGCTCCCAAGACACGTCTTCTGCCGCGCAAGGCAAACATCACCCGATTCCGGCAGAGGTTGGAGCAGCTTTTGAACTTGAACATGGAGCTGAGTTCACCGGCTTATATTGACGATGCAGCGGAGTTATTCCTGAGTAATATTAACGTAGCAGCGGAATATTCCATGCTTGGCCAACCACCTTGTTCGCCTCCCAGTCCAGCGCAGCCTCTTTTAAAACCTGAGATTCTGGATCTGGTAAGGCACAAGAGAGCACTGTGTCGCCAATATATGCGCTCACGTAACCCGTTGGATCTAAGGGATTTTACGCGAACTGCGAACGAGCTGCGAAAGGTGCTGTCTGACACTAAGAGCAAATATTTCCAGGATATGCTCCGCAATGCCGATCCCAATAAGAATCATGGATTCAATTTGTGGAAGGCAACGCGTTGTGTCAAGCGGCAGCCACTTAGGCGGATCCCCATTATGCGACCGGACAACACTTGGTGTCGATCGGATGCAGAGATTGCATCGGCGTTTGCGTATGAGCTGCAAGATCGTTTCACGCCATTTGCACTTGCATCGCCCAGCCAGGTACAGGATACTGAGGCATTTTTAAATGCAGATCTCGACCCTGTACAACCGATCACACCTATCGCCCCTAATGAAGTCCGCTTGCAGATTCGCAGGCTCAAGTCCACTAAGGCCCCTGGCTATGATGGCGTCGACGGCAGAGTTGCTAAGGCCCTCCCAGAGAAGGGAGTGTTGTTCTTGGTGCTGCTTTTTAACTCCATGGTTCGCATCCACCACTTCCCCACCCCGTGGAAGTGTGCTGTGATTGCGATGATTCCGAAACCTGGCAAGCCGGATAATCTTGTCTCGTCATATCGACCGATAAGCTTGCTGTCCACTTCTCCAAGATATTTGAAAAAATATTTCTTGGAAGATTGTCGGCAGTAAGTGGCTTCCAGAGGGCCATTCCTGATCATCAATTTGGTTTCAGGCATCACCATGGTACACCAGAACAAGTTCATCGAGTAGTACAACATGTTCTCGAGGCCTTGGAAAATAAGCAGTACAGCTCTGCCGTCTTTCTGGATATCCAGCAAGCGTTTCATCGCGTATGGCATGATGGCCTGCTTTTTAAGCTTAAGTCCCTGCTACCATCGGCGCAGTATCTACTACTCAGGTCTTACCTGCTTGGCCGTTCTTTTATGGTAGACGTAAGGGGCGTGCGATCAAACATCCGCCGCATTGGTGCGGGTGTACCGCAGGGTAGTGTCCTTGGACCTGCCTTGTACACATTGTACACCGCGGACTTGCCGATTCCAGTAGCCAGAAGCACTGCAGTAGCACTGCTGCAAAATCTTGGATATACCAAATTCAAGTCCTGCAGAACAAGGTGCTCAGAGACATCTCTGGTGCTCCGCCATACGTAAGCAACAGGACGCTGCACAACGACTTCGGTCTACCGACAGTGAAAACACAGATAAACCGACATACGAGTCGGTATAAAGACCGGTTGCATAACCATGTTAACCCATTGGCTTGCTCCATTGGGAATAACACCACTCGCAGGAGGTTGAAGCGCCTCCACACCAGCGACCTCTGGACTGTTGGCCGTTAGATAAATGTTATATATAATGTTATGTATTATTAGTTAAAACCATTTCTAAGTGTATGTTATAGATCCTAAATCCACTGTTCACTTATACTGTTTCAAATCAATGTTTTATAGCCTTTAAGTAGGTTGATTAATGCTTAAATATAATTGCCACATAAAAAAAAAAAAAAAAAAAAACGTCACTCGAGTCCCTCATGCTCAAGAATGAATTATTTCTCAATTTTATTCACTTATGTACCGCCCACGCTCAGCTGCTTATGTACCGACGCACGAAAAGTTCACAAAAGTTCAAAGCGAAGCAGAGGACTTGTCTTTGAATGTTTTACGGACGTTTCGTTGTTCAAGTTATTTTTATACCCTGAACCCATTAAAAATGGGTAAAAAGGGTATAATGGTTTTGTGCAAATGTATGTAACAGGCAGAAGGAAGCATCTCCGACCCCATAAAGTATATATATTCTTGATCAGGATCAATAGCCGAGTCGATCTAGCCCTGTCCGTCTGTCTGTCCGTCTGTCCGTCCGTCCGTCTGTCCGTCTGTCCGTCTGTATGAAAACGCGGATCTCAGAGACTATAAGAGCTAGAGACTTCAAATTTGGAATATAAGATCTCGTATACCAGGCGCAGATCAAGTTTGCGTTATTTTATCGATAACTGCCTCAGTTTCTGAATTATCGATACATTTAGATTTTCGATAGCAGTAAATTCCACATATCTCTCACAATTTAATGGATACAGTCACCAATTTTGGTTGGTAGGTTGTTGGCGAGGTCCTTGAAAGATCGGCATGTGCCACGCCCACCTCCGACGCCCCCATCACCCCCGCCCCTAAAATTTTCAAATGGCTATATCTTCCGCAGTTTTTGAGTAGGGAACGTCAAATTTGGTAGGTATGTTACTGGTAGTCGCCCTTAAGAACCGATAACAAATTTGTGGTGCCACGCCCACACCTGCGCCTATAATCGACAATTCCGATTGTAAATCGATAACTCCCTATATCTCCGAACATTTTAAAGATAGAGTAACCAAACTTGGAAGGCAATTTGCTGGTAACCTCCTCCAAAGATTGGCATACCAATTTTTGGACCACGCCCACATCCGCCGCCCCCAGGAACTTCATCCCTAGAAATTTAAAATGCACATATCTGCCGTAATTTGCAAGCTAGAGTCGCAAAATTTTGCAGGTATGTTACTGGTAACTCCCCCAAAGATTGATAAAAAAATTGGACGGCCACGCCCACTCCACCTACCTAAACCGATACACCTGTTGGTGTAAATCGATAAACCCATATATCTCGCGCAATTTGAAAACTTAAGTCACCAAATTTTAAAGGTATATTACTAGTAACACCCTTCAAAAATGTGGAAAAAAAATTTTGGACCACGCCCACTCCCGCCCACAAAAAACGAAAAATGCCTGTATCTCCCGCAATTTAAGAGCTACAGTTACCAAACTTAGAAGGTATATTAATAAGATCGAACTCCAAAATATTTTGGGCCACGCCCACTCCCGCCCACAAAAAACGATAAATGCCTGTATCTCCCGCAATTCAAGAGCTACAGTTACCAAACTTAGAAGGTATATTACTAAGATCGGGCCACGCCCACTCCAGCCCCCAAAAACGATAAACTTATAATGCATTTAAAGCTTGGTTCAGGGTATATGGTAGTCGAGCTCACTCGACTACAGCGTTCTTACTTGTTATAACTAATTTGATCACCAATATTTTATGTGTGTTGTTGTTTATTAAATGCACTTAATAAACAAGTATTCACGTGGGGTCACCAATGTTTGCGCTATCAGATTTTTGATAGATTTAGCACTATTTCTTAACGTTATAAGGTTTATTCACAAATGTATTGGATTATTGAGTCTATTAAGACTAGAAGCCAATTGCTTAGTCTTTCAATAACGATAGAATATTTAAATTAGAACCGCTTGAGTTATTTTTTTATTTATTTATTTATTTTATTTATTTATTTATTTGTCAACTAAATTCAGTCGACACCAAAAATACAAAAATTAAAAATTTGAATT
>JAWNLR010000538.1:0-27199 GCA_035042205.1 Drosophila infuscata | reverse complement strand
TGTTAACATATTACATTATATTATATTACATATGTTAACAGCGCTGAGTGCGCTGAGAGAAAAAATGAGAGAATGCTGAGAGGGTTTGGATGCTATGTTAATTGTGCCAAAATGACACGAGTTGAAATCTTGTCATAAACAGATGCGATGCCAATGCGCACCACCCGATATGGGGCAGCAGAGGCATCAATAAAAAGGTGAGTACCTCGCCGATTTTATTGTTAACAATAATCTAGAATTAGGTAAAGTCGGATCTACACCGACATTTGTTACAAGAGTTAGAGAGGAGGTCTTAGACATCACCCTGGACAGTCGGTCCCTAAAACCTCATCTTAGAGACTGGCATGTCTCATCAGAGGAATCCATGACAGACCATAAAATCATCCTATTTAAGCTACAGCTAAATACGGATAGCAGCACCCCCAGTATGAACCCTAGAAAGACAGACTGGGAAAAGTTCAAGTCTACCCTAGAGCTCAACCTCTCCAACGGTACATCTGGTATACCCAGAAGCCCACCTGAGCTCGAGAGAGCTGTAGGTAATTTAAATAAAATTTAAATAATAAATTGAAACATAGAGACAACTCCTTTACGAGCAGCAATATGCAAAGACTAGAGCTCCTCTTCGAAACGCACTTCCCAGATAGCATACCCTATCGGGAAGAAGATATCGTGAGAGGGAGCAGATATAGACCGTCGACTGATGACTGGGCATGTGCCAAGCTGACAGTCACAGCCGAAAGATTGAAATGGGCAATTGTCACTTTCCAGCTCTACAAATCTCCAGGCTTAGACGGGATATCGCCAGTATTCTTACAGATCGGTAAGGATTTACTCCTCTTCCGCATCAGGAAGATACTGCAGGGTAGCCTTGCCCTCGGTTGTATACCGAGCGCTTGGAGAAGTGCTAGGGTGGTCTTCATCCCCAAGGCTGGGAAGAAAGACATCACCCACCCAAAGTCCTTCAGACCCATCAGCTTGACATCGTTTTTACTGAAAACATTGGAAAAGCTGGTGGACTACAATATTAGAAGCACTCTGTTGATGCAGAGTCCGCTGCACACAACGCAGCATGCTTATAGAGCGGGCAGGTCTACGGACACGGCACTTTATCAGCTGAAGAGCATGTTAAGCTCAACAGTTGAAAATAAGGAGATGGCACTGTGCGCCTTCTTGGACATAGAAGGCGCCTTTGACAACACGTCACACGATGCGATTAGGGCCACCCTTGCAAGAAGGGGCCTGGACTCCACTACCAGTGAGTGGATGCTGGCACTACTGGGGTCCAGACAAGCCACCGCATCAACGCATGATAGTAAGGTAACAGTCTTAACCACCAAAGGCTGCCCCCAAGGGGGTGTACTCTCTCCGCTACTCTGGAGTCTGTTAGTAGATGAACTGCTGAACAGACTTACCACCAGAGGTATCCAATGTCAAGGTTATGCCGATGATATTGTCATAATAGCGAGAGGTAAATTCGAGCAGACACTCTGCGATATAGTCCAGACAGGGTTAAAAATAACGAGAGACAGGTGTATGGAGGTTGGACTCAACCTAAACCCTACAAAAACAGTCATCGTCCCCTTTACTAGACGGAATCAGCTGCAGAGTATGAAACAAATACGGCTCTCAGGATGCCTATTAGAAACCAGTAGGGAAGTTAAGACCTAGGGGTCACATTTGATAGCAAGCTAAACTTTGGCACCCATGTACAAAACACGGTATCGAAGTGCTCAAGAGCCCTCTATAGGTGCCGGAGTATAGCCGGAAAGTCATGGGGCACATCACTGGATGACATCCATCCCATGAAACCGCACACCATAAAATGGTACACCGACGGATCACTCACCAACCAGGGTACAGGCCTAGGAGTGGTGGGCTCTCGGATATCTTATCATGAATCCATAGGAACGCAAATCAGCATATTTCAAGCTGAAGTGTGCGCGATAGGAAGATGTGCGGATCTCAACCTGGTGCGCCACTATCGGAATACGAGTATTTCCATCCTATCCGACAGCCAAGCAGCGATAAACGCTATTAGTGGGACGAAAATCACTTCTAAAGTGGTCCTAGAAGCACCATCCAGACTTGACCGACTCGGGGCAACCAATAGGCTCACCCTAAGATGGGTCCTGGGCCACACGGACATAGTAGGGAATGAACTGGCCGATAGGCAAGCAAGATTGGGGGCGGAGAGACCCCTAGTAGGACCTGAACCGTATTGTGGCATCGGAAGGCACACGATACGGCAGGAGCTCAGACAAGAAGAAAGACTGAGGAGGCAACGAAGCTGGGCAGAGGCACCAGGACTCTCACAAGCCAAATGTCTTCTAGGTGGCTATAATCAGAAGCGATTTAAGCAGATTATAGCCATGAGCAAAAACAATCTTAGAATACTCACCGGTCTACTGACGGGACACTGTCGACTAAGAATTCACCTAGCCAAGCTGGGCATAAGTAGTAGCGACTCTGCAGGTTCTGTGAAGGCGAGGAGGAATCCTCAATGCACATCCTAGCAGAGTGTGTCGCCTTAGCAAGGAAGAGAAGCATTGTTCCATTTGTTGCCTCAACTGACGATAGGGACATAGTTTCAGAATTAATAGAAAGATCCTCCCAAGCCTCCATTAGCGGGCAAAATAATTCAAGCATAGAAAATATCAATCCAGGAGGTCAAGAAACATTGTTAGAGAATGTACCAATTGAAAATGTAGCGGTGCAGAGAATAGTAATGGCTCCTGGAGAAGGTCAGCGACCTTAAGATATGATTGCTGACGAGGACTCTGAGGAGCTAGCTTTCCCAACAATATTCGCTGGCATTAAGAGAAAATGCTCAGAAAGTTTTACAACCATAGTTAGGTCGGAACTTAGGAATTTTGATAGAAGAGGTTGTAGAACTGTCAAATTATTTCTAAGCTATAAAAAGTTGGAAATGATTAATATAAGAAACAACACATCAATTTGTTTGCGTAAACACAGCGCCACTCAAGGCATTTCCGCAGCAAACGCACTAAATGAAGACCATATCAATAATTTAATTCGCCACGATGGCTACAGATTTTTGAAAGGTATTCGCACGTCGCCTGGTCACTGAGAAGCAGAGAAAGAAAAGTAATGGCTATGATTAGACAGTTTGGTCTTCCGAAATTTTTTATAACTTTCTCAGCAGCTGATATTAGGTGGGAGGAGCTCTTAGTTTTACTTTCGAAAAATGTTGAAGTAAATATTTATGAAGATTTAGCATCAAATTTAAATTTTAATGAGAAATTGCGTCTTATAAGAGCTGATCCAGTGACTTGCGCTAGGTATTTTGATTTTCGCTATAAGCAACTTCTAAAATTAATAAAAAGGAAGGCGGTAGCTTTGGTAGTCATATATCAAATATTATTGGCGGGTTGAGTTTCAGCAAACAGGCTCACCACATATTTACGGCGTGTTTTGGCTAAAAGATGCCCCCAAGCTTGACTTAAATGATGAGTTAAGTATCCCCCTGTTAAGACCTTTATTGCTCAGTTTATCACAACTGATATAAGTAATCCTATTGTGACTCCATTTTTGGAGTATCATATTAACAATCACGGACATTCATGCAGACGAGAAGTTAGGTCCAAACAAATATGTAGATTCGGTATTCCATACCCTCCCATGCCCCAAACAGAGATTTTATTCCCATTTGTTAATGATGCTCCAAATATAGATGTCGCGCAGTTTACAGTTATACAAAGGCATAGCGCTAGTGCGAAGGTAACCACTAAAAAAAACCGAAAAAAAACAGCCTGTTACGAATGTGGTGAAATAGCTCATATTAAGGCGAATTGTCTTCGATTAATTGCCAAAATTAAACGAAGACCGGAAAACAGAATTGCAGCTTACTCAACGCATTCGATGCAAGCAGCTTTAAGAAACTCGATTGGTGCTTGAATAGTGGAGAAACAAGTCTTATGTGTTTATTAAAAACAAATGTTTTCAAAGTAAAAAAAATGGGTAAAAAAAAAAATAATAGTTTTGTGCAAATGTATGTAACAGGCAGAAGGAAGCATCTCCGAACCCCATAAAGTATATATATTCTTAATCAGGATCAACAGCCAAATCGATATAGCCATGTCCGTCTGTCCGTCCGTCCGTCTGTATGAACACGCGGATCTCAGAGACTATAAGAGCTAGAGACTTCAAATAAATTAAAATATAGGTTCTCATATACCAGGCGCAGATCAAGTTCTGTTCTATTTTATCGATAACTGTCTTCGTGTCGCCGATTATCGATACATTTAGTTTTCCGATAGCAAATAAATTCCACAATTTAAAAGGCAGACGCTTCTAAGTTAAACACGATATGCATATGCATATTGTTGATCAATTGATCAATTCATCAAGATCGGATAAGAAGCACCAAAGTTATGGTCGAAAATATATTCTCATATTGCTGGAATTTCTGTCAGCAGCCGCAAGCTGTATGCATAAATAGGCGCGTGCATGTGTCAGAAAGGGACGGCAAGATAATCGACACAAGCGCAAATGTGTTTGTGTGTATTTTCCACTGCCACGGTACCTACGATTCGTATGCATACGCGTTTGTCGCAATTTCAGTGGGTTATTCCAATACGCTAAATTCGTTTTTAAGCAGACAAGCTATAAACTCATGAATGTATGAGATGTCTTTGATTTTTTTTTTTATTTTACCCTGAACCCATTAAAAATGGGTCAAGAGGCTTTTTTTGGTAACCCATTAGTACGTGTGAGCCTTAAAAAAATACTTCCATAACTACCTGTTTTTCTGTACATATCCGTGTTGGAAATTTCTGACCATAATCCCTTCTACAGGTAAACAAGTCAATAATTGTCTATTGTCTATTAACCCAAATGAGCCTTATTAAAAGTGGTTACCGCAGACGCGAGCTATGAAATTGAATTGGTTGTGTCAAAAAAGTTACTGTGATTTACTGTATTTTTTAACGTGATTGTTTATAAGTTATTGTGCGTGTTAATAATCCTTTTAAACAAGATTTGGAAAATAAGCAAGTCTTTTAATTTGTTTTTATATTTAATTTTTCAATAGTATTTTTAAAGACTTATTTCCTTATAATTAGTATTATTATTTTTAGCAGCTTTATATACACATATATTATTAATATTATTTTTCCTTCAATATTCGTACACAAGTTCATTGCTAAACATGCCTAGGGTCAACAGAATATCCGCTTTAACTAGGTCTCGCAGCCGAAGAGATAGAAATATTTTAAATAGGTCAAACTCCGACTATGTTGAGCAAGAGAGATTTAATAATACACAGTCGCAAAGAGAACGTAGGGATAATGTTGAATTCAGATAATCTGAATGGAGTTTAGATACGCAGCGTTGCCAAATTACTCGATCAATTTCTTTAGTTAGCGATCTGGAACAAGTAGCCAATACTTTGCGTCGAACAAGGCGCAGACAAGACCCTCTTTATAGGGCAGACGAACAGAGACAAAATACAATACAACACGCTACTCGACGAACTCATTCTCCGGTTCGACAACTGGAGCAAGTAGCCAATACTTTCGTCGATAGGCGCAGAAAGACCCTCATTATAGGGAGACGAACAGATACGAAACACCGTACAACACGCTACTCGACGACTTATTCTCAGTTCGGCAACTGGAGCAGAAGCCAATACTTTCGTCGATCAAGGCGCAGACAACCCTCTTTATAGGCAGACGACAGTACAAACACTATACAACACGCTACTCGACGAACTCATTTTCCAGTTCGACAACTGGAGCAAGTAGCCAATACTTTGCGTCGATCAAGGCGCAGATCAAGACCCTCTTTATAGGGCAGACGAACAGATACAAAACGCTATACAACACGCTACTCAGGGCCCAGATCAGGTTTGCATATGTTGCAAAGGTTTGTGGTTTCCACATCAAGTAGATAAAATTTCTCGCGAATTAGAGAAAGAAAAGTTAGAAGTTAGTTACGTTAGAAAATAGTAGAGATGTTTTAAGTCTTTCTACGGTTTTCCCTTCCTGCAACAACAAGTATAGTTTTTGCAAGACATGCAGCAGAAGCATAAAATAAGGCAAGAAACCAAAGGCTTCTATAACAAATGGCCTTGATTTTCCAGATCTTCCAGATTGCTTAAAGGGCTCAACGGCTTCCATTTGTTGCCTCAGCTGACGATAGGGACATAGTTTCAGAATTAATAGAAAGATCCTCTCAAGGCTCCATTAGCGGGCAAAATAATTCAAACATAGAAAATATCAATCCAGGAGGTCAAGAATCATTGTTAGAGAACGTACCAATTGAAAATGTAGCGGTGCAGAGAATAGTAAAATAGCTTTCCCAACAATATTCGCTGGCATTAAAAGAAAATGCTCAGAAAGTCTTACGACCATAGTTAGGTCGGAACTTAGGAATTTTGATACACATCAATTTGTTTGCGTAAGCACAGCGCCACTCAAGGCATTTCCGCAGCAAACGCACTAAATAAAGACCATATCAATAATTTAATTCGCCACGATAATGGCTACAGAGTTTTGAAAGGTATTCGCACGTCGCCTGCTCACTGGGAAGCAGAGAAAAAAAAAGTAAGGGCTATGATTAGACAGTTTGGTCTTCCGACATTTTTTATAACTTTCTCAGCAGCTGATACTAGGTGGGAGGAGCTCTTAGTTTTACTTTCGAAAAATGTTGACAAAGTGAATATTTCTGAAGATTTAGCATAAAATTTTCGCTATAAGCAACTTCTCAAATTAATGAAAAAGGAAGGCGGTATTTTTGGTAGTCTAAGGGGTATCAAATATTATTGGCGGGTTGAGTTTCAGCAAACAGGCTCACCACATATTTACGGCATGTGTTGGCTAAAAGATGCCCCCAAGCTAGACTTAAATGATGAGTTAAGTATTCTCCCTGTTAAGTCCTTCAGTTCATATTAGATCCCTATGCTTGCTGCAATTACGTCGTTAATTATATTAACAAGCCTCAGAGGGGAATTTCCTAGCTAATGCGTGATGCTATTGGTGAGATTAGTAGAGGCAATGTAACTATAAAGCATAAGTTACAGCACATAGGTCTTAAATTTATTTCGGGTACGGAAATATCCGCTCAGGAGGCCGTTTACTGCTGTTTTGGTATGCATTTGTCGGAAAGCAGTAACGATGAAGTATACATAAATATTTCCTTACCAGAGCAGCGGGTTAGAATACTTATGTCAGAGCCAAATTGCAACATTTACTCGTTGACTGAACAGAAATTTTTGAATTAGGGCTTTTAGATCATTATGTGTAGAGCCCTGATGCTCTAGATAGCTTATGCCTAGCTGTGTGTCTGTATGTAGTCCGATTTAGAAGATTTAGTATTAATTCTGATAGGAGGAACTATTTTCGGGAATTGGTGATGTTGTATGTTCCATGGAGAGATGAGAGTCTCGAATGGGTAACTCGGGATTGCGAACAAAACGAAATAAATTTAATAGTTTGAACGATAGCGAAGTTCATGATGCTACAAATAGTGCAGTTCTCGAAGAAAACGAGGAAAATATTAGTAATGAACAAGTAGTAGATAATGGATTTAGAATTTTGGGGTTGCCAGAAATAAATTTTCAATTGAATGTTTTAAACATAGATGGGAATATATATTTTCCGCAGAGAACCTAGCAAATATTATCAGGTCTCTAAATTTAAAGCAGAAGTTATACCTTACACATGTTTTACACAATGCCAACCAACAACCACTGCTGGTGTCGGAAAGAGCCGACTAATATTAGCCATTTTTCAATCGCTGTCCGTTATGTACAAAAGTAAGCCCGGAAGTGATCCAACTTCTATTAAAATACTCTTGAATCAGTGGCTCAACACTACATTCCATGTTTTCATCGCCAATTAACCAATCCGGCTCATGTTTAAGGGCCTTAAGCCACGATTTAGTTAATACATTGTATTCAAGGTTAATTGACGTCAAACTAGATGAAATAACTATAATAGGTTCAAAAAAGTTTTCATATTTGGACTCCCGTTTGAAGAAAATTTTTAAAAATTCTTCTCCATTCTCCATCTGTTATAGTAATTGGAGATCTACGACAGTTATCACCTGTAGGTGATCGTTGGATCTTTTAATCAAACTCAAATGATCCCTACAGCTTAATATTTTCTTCAACGTTGTGGGATCTGTTCAAATATTTTTAACTCACAGAAATTATGCGACAACGGGTTATATGACAGCCGATGATATTAGTCTTGTCCGATCACGCATTTGTCAGCCATCGCAAGTGCCCGATGATGCAATTCAATTTTTTTCTACCGCTAATGACTTTATTAAGGCTTCACATTTAAATGCAGCGAAAAGGGAGAGAAGTATTTCGAAGCTTTAAGTCTTCCAAAACGCAGGGATTGTCCATGTCTCTTCTTCAAATATATGATTTCGGTCAATGTAGACACAGGGGATGGATTAGTTAATGATGCGACAGGCATTCTTGTGCAAATAGATTTCGACGCATCCAACACTCCACACACTTTATGGATTAAATTTTCAGAGGACAGTGTACTTGCTCGCTGAAAATGTACACATCGTACAGAAGCTTCGTGGACCCCCCCTTCAGAAAATAGTAAAAAGCTTCCAATATAGAGGAAATGAGCAAGTTACTATTGACCGTAAACAGTTTCCTGTTGTACCTTGTAACATGCGTTGCACTTCTTCTGCTCCAGACGCGTTGCTTCACAGGTTACTCTTCACTTTGTAACTCCACCGACTGTCTCCAATGCAATGCCTCGCGCCGTGCAGCGGCGCTCCTTATATAGGTCAGCCGGTGACCTTTTGCCGGGACTGTACCGAGGTGGCGTCATGTTCTTCGGTGGCGTGATCTCTGGTAACTTTCAACTGCCATTTGCTGGCGCCAACCATTGTCAGCCGCATAGATGGCAGTATTGCACCCGCAATACTGCTCCCACACCAACGGTACATATCCTCATGGATATGTGCGTCAGACACGCTCAAATGGCTGACTACCTGCGCTAGAAAGTGAGAGGGCGAAAGAGAGCGAATTCGCCGCAACTGCATCGGGGCCGGATTTCCGCCTGATCGACAGTTGCTGTGAGGGGCGCATATACTATGGCTCCTCACAACCTGCAGAAGGTATAACTATTCACAAAAGTCAGGGAAGTACTTATAGTAAGGTGGTGGTTCACACTTGCGCTAGAATGCAGCGTGCTACAATATACGTAGATTGTAGTCGTGCAACAACCGCAGCTGGTTTGTTCATAATTGGGGATTTTGTTTGCCCTAGACCTCAGAAAAATGACGATAAGGTCCAAAATGAAATTCCGAAATTACGGACTGAGAAACTACTTCGAACACATTCTGATCTTTTAGTTAACAGTTCCGCCTTTGACATTTTTCTTCATAATACTGAAAGCCTTCATTGTCAAATTGAAGAAGTTCGAGTAGACAGATTATTGCTACAGTCGTCCATTCTATGTTTCGTTGAAATCTCATAATATTCCAATGAAAACATGGAAATTTCAGGATTTAACATTATTGTCCGCCTGGACTGTGAGGCAATGTCTCATGCAGTGTGACCTAAGAGGGGAATCATAATTTTCGTCAGGAATGAACTTTTAAACAATATTTCACATTGCATAAGCGGTAAAAAAAACATCAGGATCAGTGGTGTTAGAGTTTGCCGTTCCGATTTAAATTCCTGCCCTTTTTAGTTATTTATAAATATCCGTCTTATTCCATTTCTATGTTGAAAGCCGAATTTGAGGAATTATTTCGGCAACATTCCTTTTTGAATGATAACTGTGTTATTTTAGGAGACTTCAATTTATGCTTGAACAAGTTTGATAGATGTGGGACACTTTGCAGTGAACTGGTTAGGAAGGAATTTCGAAACTTGTTAAATTTGAAAACGCCCACTACCAATTGTAACTCTAACATTGATTGGGCGTTTTCGAATATTTCCAGAGGATATAGTAGTGCTACGAAATTTGAGACATTTTATAGTTACCACCATATGATCCTCTTAGTATTGAGGAAAGAAAAAATTAATTTAGCGTGAAATCTCATAGATTGTATATATATATTGAAATAAATGTTATTTTCGGTATATATCTTAAGTCCTTAACCGTAATGAAAATTGATAAAAAATAGACTGTGATCCGGCCCCGATGCAGTTGCGGCGAATTCGCTCTCTTTCGTCCTCTCCCTTTCTGGCGCGAGTCAGTGAAGCTAAGAGAGTGAAACTACAGAGTGAAGCTATAGAGTGAAGCCAAGCGATATAAGCTTTGCAGTCAACATAAAAGTGAACACCATCGAAGCCAAAACTACACAGAAGCAGTCATCTAAAAGTGAGAGTAAGTGATTGCAAGTGAACATTGAAAGTGAGAGCTACACTTGCATTACCAGTGGCAGATGCAAGCTGTATGCATAAATAGGCGCGTGCATGTGTCAGAAAGGGACGAAAAGATAATCGACACAAGCGCAAATGTGTTTGTGTGTATTTTCCACTGCCACGGTACCTACGATTCGTGTGCATACGCATTTATTGCAATTTCAGTGGGTTATTCCAATACGCTAAATTCGTTTTTAAGCAGGCAAGCTATAAACCCATGAATGTATGAGATGTCTTTGATTTTTATACCCTGAACCCATTAAAAATGGGTAAAAAGGGTATAATGGTTTTATACCCTGAACCCATTAAAAATGGGTAAAAAGGGTATAATGGTTTTGTGCAAATGTATGTAACAGGCAGAAGGAAGCATCTCCGACCCCATAAAGTCTTGATCAGGATCAATAGCCGAGTCGATCTAGCCCTGTCCGTCTGTCTGTCCGTCTGTCCGTCTGTATGAAACAACGGATCTCAGAGACTATAAGAGCTAGAGACTTCAAATTTGGAATATAAGATCTCGTATACCAGGCGCAGATCAAGTTTGCGTTATTTTATCGATAACTGCCTCAGTTTCTGAATTATCGATACATTTAGATTTTCGATAGCAGTAAATTCCACATATCTCTCACAATTTAATGGATACAGTCACCAATTTTGGTTGGTAGGTTGTTGGCGAGGTCCTTGAAAGATCGGCATGTGCCACGCCCACCTCCGACGCCCCCATCACCCCCGCCCCAAAAATTTTCTTCCGCAGTTTTTGAGTAGGGAACGTCAAATTTGGTAGGTATATTACTGGTAGTCGCCTTTAAGAACCGATAACAAATTTGTGGTGCCACGCCCACACCTGCGCCTATAATCAACAATTCCGATTGTAAATCGATAACTCCCTATATCTCCGAACATTTTAAAGATAGAGTAACCAAACTTGGAAGGCAATTTGCTGGTAACCTCCTCCAAAGATTGGCATACCAATTTTTGGACCACGCCCACATCCGCCGCCCCCAGGAACTTCATCCCTAGAAATTTAAAATGCGCATATCTGCCGTAATTTGCAAGCTAGAGTCGCAAAATTTTGCAGGTATGTTACTGGTAACTCCCCCAAAGATCGATAAAAAAATTGGATGGCCACGCCCACTCCACCTACTTAAACCGATACACCTGTTGGTGTAAATCGATAAACCCATATATCTCGCGCAATTTAAAAACTTAAGTCACCAAATTTTAAAGGTATATTACTAGTAACACCCTTCATAAATGTGGAAAAAAAATTTTGGACCACGCCCACTCCCGCCCACAAAAAACGAAAAATGCCTGTATCTCCCGCAATTTAAGAGCTACAGTTACCAAACTTAGAAGGTATATTACTAAGATCGAACTCCAAAATATTTTGGGCCACGCCCACTCCCGCCCACAAAAAACGATAAATGCCTGTATCTCCCGCAATTCAAGAGCTACAGTTACCAAACTTAGAAGGTATATTACTAAGATCGGGCCACGCCCACTCCAGCCCCCAAAAACGATAAACCTATAATGCATTTAAAGCTTGGTTCAGGGTATATGGTAGTCGAGCTCACTCGACTACAGCGTTCTTACTTGTTTTTTTTATTTTACCCTTAACCCATTAAAAATGGGTCAAGAGGCTTTTTTTGGTAACCCATTAGTACGTGTGAGCCTTAAAAAAATACTTCCATAACTACCTGTTTTTCTGTACATATCCGTGTTGGAAATTTCTGACCATAATCCCTTCTACAGGTAAACAAGTCAATAATTGTCTATTGTCTATTAACCCAAATGAGCCTTATTAAAAGTGGTTACCGCAGACGCGAGCTATGAAATTGAATTGGTTGTGTCAAAAAAGTTACTGTGATTTACTGTATTTTTTAACGTGATTGTTTATAAGTTATTGTGCGTGTTAATAATCCTTTTAAACAAGATTTGGAAAATAAGCAAGTCTTTTAATTTGTTTTTATATTTAATTTTTCAATAGTATTTTTAAAGACTTATTTCCTTATAATTAGTATTATTATTTTTAGCAGCTTTATATACACATATATTATTAATATTATTTTTCCTTCAATATTCGTACACAAGTTCATTGTTAAACATGCCTAGGGTCAACAGAATATCCGCTTTAACTAGGTCTCGCAGCCGAAGAGATAGAAATATTTTAAATAGGTCAAACTCCGACTATGTTGAGCAAGAGAGATTAAATAATACACAGTCGCAAAGAGAACGTAGGGATAATGTTGAATTCAGATAATCTGAATGGAGTTTAGATACGCAGCGTTGCCAAATTACTCAATCAATTTCTTTAGTTAGCGATCTGGAACAAGTAGCCAATACTTTGCGTCGAACAAGGCGCAGACAAGACCCTCTTTATAGGGCAGACGAACAGAGACAAAATACAATACAACACGCTACTCGACGAACTCATTCTCAGGTTCGACAACTGGAGCAAGTAGCCAATACTTCTCGTCGATCAAGGCGCAGACAAGACCCTCATTATAGGGCAGACGAACAGATACGAAACACTACACAACACGCTACTCGACGAACTCATTTTCCAGTTCGAGAACTGGAGCAAGTAGCCAATACTTTGCGTCGATCAAGGCGATGTCAAGACCCTCTTTATAGGGCAGTCGAACAGATACAAAACGCTATACAACATGCTACTCAGGGCCCAGATCAGGTTTGCATATGTTGCAAAGGTTTGTGGTTTCCACATCAAGTAGATAAAATTTCTCGCGAATTTAGAGAAAGAATAAGTTAGAAGTTAGTTACGTTAGAAAATAGTAGAGATGTTTTAAGTCTTTCTACGGTTTTCCCTTCCTGCAACAACAAGTATAGTTTTTGCAAGACATGCAGCAGAAGCATAAAATAAGGCAAGAAGCCAAAGGCTTCTATAACAAATGTCTTTGATCTTCCAGATTGCTTAAAGGGCTCAACGGCTTCCATTTGTTGCCTCAGCTGACGATAGGGACATAGTTTCAGAATTAATAGAAAGATCCTCTCAAGGCTCCATTAGCGGGCAAAATAATTCAAACATAGAAAATATCAATCCAGGAGGTCAAGAATCATTGTTAGAGAACGTACCAATTGAAAATGTAGCGGTGCAGAGAATAGTAAAATAGCTTTCCCAACAATATTCGCTGGCATTAAAAGAAAATGCTCAGAAAGTCTTACGACCATAGTTAGGTCGGAACTTAGGAATTTTGATACACATCAATTTGTTTGCGTAAGCACAGCGCCACTCAAGGCATTTCCGCAGCAAACGCACTAAATAAAGACCATATCAATAATTTAATTCGCCACGATAATGGCTACAGAGTTTTGAAAGGTATTCGCACGTCGCCTGCTCACTGGGAAGCAGAGAAAAAAAAAGTAAGGGCTATGATTAGACAGTTTGGTCTTCCGACATTTTTTATAACTTTCTCAGCAGCTGATACTAGGTGGGAGGAGCTCTTAGTTTTACTTTCGAAAAATGTTGACAAAGTGAATATTTCTGAAGATTTAGCATAAAATTTTCGCTATAAGCAACTTCTCAAATTAATGAAAAAGGAAGGCGGTATTTTTGGTAGTCTAAGGGGTATCAAATATTATTGGCGGGTTGAGTTTCAGCAAACAGGCTCACCACATATTTACGGCATGTGTTGGCTAAAAGATGCCCCCAAGCTAGACTTAAATGATGAGTTAAGTATTCTCCCTGTTAAGTCCTTCAGTTCATATTAGATCCCTATGCTTGCTGCAATTACGTCGTTAATTATATTAACAAGCCTCAGAGGGGAATTTCCTAGCTAATGCGTGATGCTATTGGTGAGATTAGTAGAGGCAATGTAACTATAAAGCATAAGTTACAGCACATAGGTCTTAAATTTATTTCGGGTACGGAAATATCCGCTCAGGAGGCCGTTTACTGCTGTTTTGGTATGCATTTGTCGGAAAGCAGTAACGATGAAGTATACATAAATATTTCCTTACCAGAGCAGCGGGTTAGAATACTTATGTCAGAGCCAAATTGCAACATTTACTCGTTGACTGAACAGAAATTTTTGAATTAGGGCTTTTAGATCATTATGTGTAGAGCCCTGATGCTCTAGATAGCTTATGCCTAGCTGTGTGTCTGTATGTAGTCCGATTTAGAAGATTTAGTATTAATTCTGATAGGAGGAACTATTTTCGGGAATTGGTGATGTTGTATGTTCAATGGAGAGATGAGAGTCTCGAATGGGTAACTCGGGATTGCGAACTATATTGTAGCCAAAACTTGGAGTTAGTTCAAACAAAACGAAATAAATTTAATAGTTTGAACGATAGCGAAGTTCATGATGCTACAAATAGTGCAGTTCTCGAAGAAAACGAGGAAAATATTAGTAATGAACAAGTAGTAGATAATGGATTTAGAATTTTGGGGTTGCCAGAAATAAATTTTCAATTGAATGTTTTAAACATAGATGGGAATATATATTTTCCGCAGAGAACCTAGCAAATATTATCAGGTCTCTAAATTTAAAGCAGAAGTTATACCTTACACATGTTTTACACAATGCTAATCAACAACCAATGCTGGTGTCGGAAAGAGCCGACTAATATTTGCTATTTTTCAATCGCTGTCCGTTATGTACACAAGTAAGCCCGAAACTGATCCAACTTCTATTAAAATACTCTTGTGTGCACCCACTGGTAAAGCTGCCTTCGGAATCAGTGGCTCAACACTACATTCCATGTTTTCACCGCCAATTAACCAATCCGGCTCATGTTTAAGGGGCTTAAGCCACGATTTAGTTAATACATTGTATTCAAGGTTAATTGACGTCAAACTAGATGAAATATCTATAGTAGGTTCAAAAAAGTTTTCATATTTGGACTCCCGTTTGAAGAAAATTTTTGAAAATTCTTCTCCATTCTCCATCTGTCATAGTAATTGGAGATCTACGACAGTTATCACCTGTAGGTGATCGTTGGATCTTTTAATCAAACTCAAATGATCCCTACAGCTTAATATTTTCTTCAACGTTGTGGGATCTTTACAAATATTTTTAACTCACAGAAATTATGCGACAACGGGTTATATGACAGCCGATGATAGTAGTCTTGACCGATCACGCATTTGTCAGCCATCGCAAGTGCTTGATGATGCAATTCAATTTTTTTCTACCGCTAATGACTTTATTAAGGCTTCACATTTAAATGCAGCGAAAAGGGAGAGAAGCCGTTCGAAGCTTTAAGTCTTCCATAACGCAGGGATTGTCCATGTCTCTTCTTCAAATATATGATTTCGGTCTATGTAGACACAGGGGATGGATTAGTTAATGGTGCGACAGGCATTCTTGTGCAAATAGATTTCGACGCATCCAACACTCCACACACTTTATGGATTAAATTTTCAGAGGACAGTGTACTTGCTCGCTGAAAATGTACTCATCGAACAGAAGCTTCGTGGACCCCCCCCTTCAGAAAATAGTAAAAAGCTTCCAATATAGAGGAAATGAGCAAGTTACTATTGACCGTAGACAGTTTCCTGTTGTACCTGCAGAAGGTATAACTATTCACAAAAGTCAGGGAAGTACTTATAGTAAGGTGGTGGTTCACACTTGCGCTAGAATGCAGCGTGCTACAATATACGTAGATTGTAGTCGTGCAACAACCGCAGCTGGTTTGTTCATAATTGGGGATTTTGTTTGCCCTAGACCTCAGAAAAATGACGATAAGGTCCAAAATGAAATTCCGAAATTACGGACTGAGAAACTACTTCGAACACATTCTGATCATTTAGTTAACAGTTCCGCCTTTGACATTTTTCTTCATAATACTGAAAGCCTTCATTATCAAATTGAAGAAGTTCGAGTAGACAGATTATTGTTACAGTCGTCCATTCTATGTTTCGTTGAAACCTCATAATATTCCAATGAAAACATGGAAATTTCAGGATTTACCATTATTGTCCGCCTGGATTGTGAGGTAATGTCTCATGCAGTGTGACCTAAGAGGGGAATCATAATTTTCGTCAGGAATGAACTTTTAAACAATATTTCACATTTCACGGTAAAAAAAAAACATCAGGATCAGTGGTATTAGAGTTTGCCGTTCCGATTTAAATTCCTGCCCTTTTTAGTTATTTATAAAAGTTCGTCTTATTCCCTTTCTATGTTGAAAGCCGAATTTGAGGAATTATTTCGGCAACATTCCTTTTTGAATGATAACTGTGTTATTTTAGGAGACTTCAATTTATGCTTGAACAAGTTTGATAGATGTGGGACACTTTGCAGAGAACTGGTTAGGAAAGAATTTCGAAACTTGTTAAATTTAAAAACGCCCACTACCAATTGTAACTCTAACATTGATTGGGCGTTTTCGAATATTTCCAGAGGATATAGTAGTGCTATGAAATTTGAGACATTTTATAGTTACCACCATATGATATCCGGCCCCGATGCAGTTGCGGCGAATTCGCTCTCTTTCGTCCTCTCCCTTTCTGGCGCGAGCCAGTGAAGCTAAGAGAGTGAAACTACAGAGTGAAGCTATAGAGTGAAGCCAAACGATATAAGCTTTGCAGTCAACATAAAAGTGAACACTAGCGAAGCCAAACCTACACAGAAGCAGTCATCTAAAAGTGAGAGCAAGTGATTGCAAGTGAACATTGAAAGTGAGAGCTACACTTGCATTACCAGTGAACATTAAAAGTGTGAGCTATACTTGGATTGAAAATAAACATTAACAGTGAGAATTCCACGTGAAGAACCGGCCAGAGCAGTGATAGAGTGATACAGCACCTCATTAAATCTACGCTGATCACACAGGATATCGAGGTCCGGGAATTTAGCGAAGAACGACATCCTTGCCACGCAATAATTTAGTCTCGGCGGATTCCGTGGGTACGGAGCCTAGACAAATTCTTGCGAACAGGTGTTCGTACCAGAACCAAATTCGACACCAAAGCGACGCTACAGGTGCCGAGGAATTTCGTGTAATAATTGAAAAGAAAAGTGCAATAAGCTAATAAAAATAACAATTACCAAATATATATATTGCTTGTTTAATTATCGCAAGCGCGACGGATATAAATTTGTTGCACGGATCCACAGCTCGGCTGAGTTTTAGCCCAGCTTTAACCACCGAACTAAAAGGTTCGTTACAACTGGCGCCCAACGTTGGCTGTTGCGATAATTGAAGTGAAAAGATATATTTATAGTAATTTTATAAAAAAAAAAAAATAAATAAATATGGTGCGTGCGTGGGTGTACAACCTTAAAAAGGACGAAGTGTTGCGATATGGAGAAGAGTTCCAGGTGGAACTATCTGGCACACTGGATGCGATGCGTGGAGAGTGGGTACCCTCGAAACCAGACTGCCATACAGTACAAGGATAGAGGAATTGGCGGCGACTCATGGCAGACAATCCCCTGCCAGAGAAGTCGAATTTGCGGATGCAAGAGAGACGACATTTGTGGATCTCGAACATCTTAGCATCCCGGCAACAAGCGCAGCAGCGCGCGCTAGAGACGCCAATTACTCTATTTGGGGAACAGCGTCGACACCACAGCCACAAAGAAGAGTGTCCATACGCGAGCAAGCGGCACCAACTATGGCCCAGGAATATCCAAAGGTGGCGAAACAAGTCCGTGAATGGAACTTTCGTTTCAACGGAACGACGAAGCCTTTGGAGTTCCTGGAGCAAGTTGAGTGGTCAGCGGACACATATGGACTCAACCTAAATTTAGTTCCAAGAGCCATGCCGTGCCATGAACAACTGCAGGGAATGGCACTCAAATGGTACATAGCCAATAACCAACACTGGACCAAATGGGTAACTTTTGTCCAGAGTTTTCAAGAATATTTCTTGCCTAGAGATTATTTTGAGCTCATGGACGAAGTTACCCGAAGACTTCAGGCTGTAAAAAAGCCATTTAAGGTGTACATGGTGGAAATGCAGACGCCAATGCGGCCACTGCAGTATTCAGCTGAAGCACAGCTGAACCGGATTTACAACAACAGCCTCCCAGACTTACGAGCGTTCGCCAGGCCACATCAATTCAACAATTTGGCTGAATTGATGCATTTGGCCGAAGCGTTCGAGGAACTCGAAGCCGACATGGAAAAGCTGAGACTGCAGAGCCGCATGGAGCAGCAGAGTTACAACACGCCACAGCACAGACACATGGAGCAGCCGTGTTGTAACACTCCACAACAAAGACGCATGGAACCACCACGAAGACGCACCGAATACCATCACGACCACGAACTCGCTCACAGACAAAATCATACACGATTTATTGCAATGGTGGAGGAGCGAGAAGAAGCCGACAATGCACCCAGACCAGCCCCAAGGACGAGACGAGACAACATACATACACATATACCAAATCCAGCGAGGGCATGCAGATGTTGCGGCCAAGAGGGACACTTAGCGATTGAGTGTATAATTCCTATGCTGGATTTCTGTTGGATATGTGGACGAATCGGAGTTCGTACGTCAGTATGTTGTCCGTCGGGAAACGGATATCGGCGTCCACCACCAAGGGGCGAGCGGGAGCCGAGCAGGACAGCCCCAAGACGCTAATTGGCAGCCTACAGGACGAAGGTGCGCAACTGACAGCCACCGTAGAGATCGGCAACTGTCAGTATAAGGCTACGATTGACACAGGGGCCACGAGTAGCTTCGTTACTAAGGAGCTAGCGCGTGGACTGAGAAACTTAGGCCGTCGACGCGCAACCGAACGGCGAGTCCGCATGGCAGATGGCCGGAAAAACGAAATTCGAGAACAGGTCGAGGTGAATATTAGACTCGGACGGAACAGCATGGAGATCGCTCTGCTGATACTGCCAGGAGTCATCGACGACCTAGTTCTCGGATGGGACTTCCTGTCAGGCATGGGCACGGTTTTGGAATGTGCAGGCGTGATGGTGAACATACAAAAAAACCCAAGACGAGTACACCCGGAGGAGAAACTGTCAGTAGCTAAAACAATCATCCCACTGTTAAATCCGGACGCAGAAATTGATCAATTTTTGCGAGGAGAATTGGCTGCATTCGAGAGGGTAAAGGGAACGTCACCCATAGCTGAGCACAGAATAGTTATGAATGACGACAGGCCCATCAAGCAGCGATACTTCCCGAGGAATCCCAAAATGCATGAGGAGATAAACAGACAGGTGGATGAACTGCTGGCCAAGGGATGCATTGAGCCGTCAAAAAGCCCACACAGCGCAACAATAGTGATGGTGCGGAAAAGACGGGGAAATGGCGCCTCTGTGTGGACTTTCGACAGCTAAACAGTAAGTCCATAAAAGACGCGTATCCCCTGCCAAGAGTCCACCACATCATGGATCAGCTGAGAGAGGCCCGCTTCATCACGAGTCTGGATCTCAAAGATGGCTACTGGCAGATTCCGATAGAGAAAGAAAGTCGAGAGAAGACGGCATTCACAGTCCCAGGGAAAGGACTGTACCAATGGAAGGTAATGCCATTCGGACTCCATTCGGCACCGGCAACGTTCCAGAGGGCACTGGACCGCGTGATTGGACCCGAGATGATGCCACATGCGTTCGCATATTTGGATGACATCATCGAAAACACGCGAGGAACACATGGCCAACCTGAGAGAAGTGTTCCGACGGCTGAGAGCAGCAAATTTAAGGATCAACGTGGAAAAGTGCGACTTTTTCAAAAATGAATTAAAATACCTAGGTCACCAGGTGACGGACAAAGGTATACGCACTGATCCGGACAAAGTTGCTGCTATCGCCGAACTGAAGCCCCCTGGAGAATTACGACAATACCTGGGAGTGGCATCATGGTACAGACGCTTCGTACCAGAGTTTGCCACCACCGTACACCCAATAAACACGCTGCTGAAGAAAGGCACAAAGTGGGAATGGACCGAGGAGCACGAAGAAGCTTTCGAGAAAGTCAAAGCTAAGCTGACACAATCACCTGTGTTAGCATGCCCAGATTTCTCAAAACCATTTTGCTTGCAGACGGATGCAAGTAATTATGGTTTGGGAGCGATATTGACCCAAAACTCAGAGGAGGGCGAACGGGTCATATCGTACGCAAGGAGATCTCTAAATGGTGCAGAGCGTAACTACTCTGCGACCGAGAAAGAGTGTCTTGCGATAATCTGGGGCATAAGGAAGCTTCGACCTTACTTGGAAGGATACCACTTCACCGTCATTACGGACCATATGGCACTGAAGTGGTTGAATTCCATTGAAAGCCCATCAGGGAGGATTGCGAGGTGGGCACTGGAGCTGCAACAATTTGATTTCGATATCAAATATAGGAAAGGAAACCTGAATGTGGTTGCAGATGCCCTCTCCCGACAGCCGCTGATGGAAACGTGCTTAAGGGTCTCGATGGTGGAAGACGCAATGGATAAGGAAAACACAAATTGCAAATGGATCCAAAAATTGCGATCGGATGTCACGAAAAATCCCAGGAAATACCCGGACTACAGCGAAGAATCCGGAAACGTCTATAGGCACATCCCGCATAGAGCTGGAACTGAGGATGCAGCAGCCTGGAAACTGTGCGTACCAACCGAGACGAGAAGGCAAGCGGAAAACCACAACACCGCAGCCGCAAGCCACAGTAGGAAGACTATAGCCCGAATAGCAGCACGCTATTATTGGCCAGGCTTGTACAGAGACGTACGAGCACATGTGCAACAATGCGAAATATGCCAACAGTACAAGTCACGCGGGTGCGCAAACGCTAGAGAGCGCAACAACAACAAAATGCATTTTGAGCATTTACAAGAGTGCACTGTTGTCTATTTTGTACGATTAGCGCGGGTGCGCAAACGATCGCGAAAATGACAACAACAAAGTGTACTTCGGACCAACCAAATGCAAGAGTGCGTTGTTGTTACTCGAGAACGACAACAACAAAGTGCATCGGGGAACAAATGAATGCATGCAGAGTGCGCCGGTGTTGACTCTCTTACATTTGGCGCGGGTGCGCGAACGATGGAGAGTGAGAGCAACAACAACGAATTGCACTTTCTGTACGAACAAATTGCAGAGCACACCGTTGTTGATTCTCGTACGTTTTGTGCGGCTGCGAGAGCGGGACAGAGCACAACAACAATGCTTGCAATTTCGTACAGATGCATGCACACCCAGCAATCTCGACGAGATCAACCCCGAATGGCTCCGATGGCAATACCCGGAACTGCCACTAACCCCGGAGCCAGACGACACGGCCGTCCGCTTCATGGGACCGAGGCCCCGCGCCGTGTCCATGGAAGCCGACCCGTGGGCACCGGCGGAAGCAGCGGAGCAAGAAGACGACGATTCCTCTCTGAAGTCATGGGCTCCCTCCTGGTCCCACGACCAGAGTTCGGAGAGCGGGACAGAGGGAGATGATATTATCGTCATTTCGTCCGCCGAGGAGGACACGCCGGATATCAACGGTGATGACGAGGACACAATGCCATACACACCCCGGACGCGAACCGAAGAGGAAACAATCAACGTGTCATCAGACGATGACGAACCCCAGACCCCAACCCCCACGGCGACCGCCAGCTACCGGAAAACATATGAGACGGGCCGATGGGTGCACGCGGTCACCGTGGTCTACAGGTGGGAAGAGGACGTGGGACCCGCCTCCTGGCAACTACTGGAGTAAGAACGCGAACGGAGACCAGTGGAGTCACCACCACACAAATGGAGGCGACCGACACTGGACCGACAGGCGTCGTGCCCAGGAACGAAGCCAGCATCACCACGGCCAAGCCTACTAAGGCAACACTCGGTGCCTGAGACCGAGAGCCGGTGGGAGGAGACGCCAACGGCTTGGCCACCACAGGTGCTGGAGGTAGTGGATGGGCAACCCAGCACCAGTCGCCACTCCTCACGCCTGGTGTGGTGCGACGGTACGCGATACCTGGTCAAGGTGACATCACAGGGTTCCCGGGTATTTAGACAGATGTAAAATCCAAAATGAATAAAATGAAGAAAGAGAAAAAAAAAAAACAACAAAATTATCATCACCACACACAATGTAGCGGGGTACCAGGAGCGGTAAATAAATTCTTATCATTACAGATGATCGTTCCTGTGGGAAGGTGGAAGCTTCCCACTGCCGAAGAAAGAGGGGAGTGTGAGGGGCCATATAGCCGTGGCCAACATGCATGCATGGGTATGTGTGTATGTGCACGGCCATGGCATATGCGCCCCTCACAGCAACTGTCGATCAGGCGGAGATCCGCCACCGATGCAGTTGCGGCGAATTCGCTCTCTTTCGTCCTCTCCCTTTCTAGCGCAGGTAGTCAGCCATTTGAGCGTGTCTGACACGCATATCAATGAGGATATGCACCGTTGGTGTGGGAGGAGTATTGCGGGTGCAACATTGCCATCTACAGTCACACCATCGGCAGACAATGGGTGGCGCCAGCAAAAGGGCAGTAGAAAGTTACCGAAAAGATCACGCCACTGAGAAGATCACGCCACCTCGGTACAGTCCCGACAAAAGGTCACTGGCTGACCTATATAAGGAGCGCCGCAGCACGGCGCGAGCCAGTGAAGCTAAGAGAGTGAAACTACAGAGTGAAGCTATAGAGTGAAGCTATAGAGTGAAGCCAAGCGATAGAAGCTTTGAAGTCAACATAAAAGTGAACACCAGCGAAGCCAAACCTACACAGAAGCAGTCATCTAAAAGTGAGAGCAAGTGATTGCAAGTGAACATTGAAAGTGAGAGCTACACTTGCATTACCAGTGAACATTAAAAGTGTGAGCTATACTTGGATTGAAAATAAACATTAACAGTGAGAATTCCACGTGAAGAACCGGCCAGAGCAGTGATAGAGTGATACAGCACATCATTAAATCTACGCAGATCACACAGGATATCGAGGTCCGGGAATTTAGCGAAGAACGACATCCTTGCCACGCAATATTTTAGTCTCGGCGGATTCCGTGGGTACGGAGCCTAGACAAATTCTTGCGAACAGGTGTTCGTACCAGAACCAAATTCGAGACCGAAGCGACGCTGCAGGTGCCGAGGAATTTCGTGTAATAATTGAAAAGAAAAGTGCAATAAGCTAATAAAAATAACAATTACCAAATAGATATATTGTTTGTTTAATTATCGCAAGCGCGACGGATATAAATTTGTTGCACGGATCCACAGCTCGGCTGAGTTTTAGCCCAGCCTTAACCACCGAACTAAAAGGTTCGTTACAAGACATAATTATTAAATCATGTGTTTTTCTTTAGTAGCATTTCCATCAAAAAGAATAGCAATATACACATATTTTACATTAGAGTGTGCCGAACTATTAAAGGGGACTTTTTTAAATAAACCTATAATCTATTTAAAGCTTGGTTCAGGATATATGGTAGTGGAGCTCACTCGACTGCAACGTTCTTACTTCGCATTGGCGCTATGCCGTTGTATAACTCTAAGGACCTGCGCGACATCGATGTGCTTCTCTGCGCCTTCTTTCCTCTCGCCTTCTTCCTTTAACTTTATACATAGAATTTTAAACGCAGGCAGACTGTCGCGTATATCAATGGCGTCAATGATGCGTCTGAAAGACTGGAAAGCAAAATAATGACCTTGAGCTCGTTAACTATTGCTATTCCAACTCTGGGAAGCTGATCCTTAAAATGCGATCAAATATCTGACCATGCTTTGCTCCTCCGCCGTGCGAGAATTGAGTAACTATTTGTATAGCGAGACATTACGCACCGCTTGGCTGATGGACTCAAGCTGTAAGTGAATTTAGTTTGTTCAAGACTTAGACTGCTTAGTTAACAGCATTGGCCAGAATTGCCAACTTGATGTGTACACAGTTGTCTTCCAATTATGCGCGTCCATTATCATTTAGATCCAGAGATTCTCTTTCCGATTAAAGAGGCAACGATTGCTAAGATGCCTAAACAACATTAAGGATCAGCAGGTGACCTTTTAGAATGTTCTCCAGATTGTCCATCGACCAATGTTTTAATGAGCGAAATGTTCCATTTAATATTTGCTTGCTGGCGTCAGTATTCTTCCAGTGAATGCAAAATATTTAAAAATGTTAAACGAAATCGAACGAAGAGAATTTGGCGGTGAGCTTTACATCTACCACTAAGCAATCAACACATAGAGGCGTAAAGTCGACAAAAAAGTGTTTCAGGTTTTTCTGAGAGTCTGGGTTCCAGCAGAGCTCTGGCTGGGTTCGCGTGTCGAGCAGCGAGTGCAGGTATAATTTCAGTTTACTTCGCTACGACAACATCGCGGATAAACGAAAAATCCAGCATTTAATAAGCATGCATGCGTGGATGCGTACAGTTACGCACCATTTCGAGAAACGTAAAGGGTTATGAATGTGTAAAAACAGAAGCAGATTTATTGCTACCAGATCTCGGAGACCCTTGAATATGTTCGAAAATAGCAGCAACACTATGTCCTCGTCTTTTTGTGTGCGAGCTGGCACTCTATTTTCAATGTTTCAGTTTTTGGGCCTGATGTCTAATCTTTCGTAAAATAGGTTGGTTTAACTGATGATCAATTTTGTAACCACAGCCCATAAAATGTATGGAGAACTTCTAAAACAGGGTATCATTGTCTCGGTACAACAATTTGGACGTTGAAGTACTAACGAGCAGCACATTGCAAGTCGTCCAACGATACTGAGCACGGGCTTGTTAACACACGGTCCCAGGCAAAAGCAACCCACCCAACCGACCGAAGGGCGGGCGGTATAACTTATGGTTACGAAGATCGCGAATTAGAGGACAGATAACTTAGCACCAAAGTTGTAATAGTAGCAATTGAAGAATTACAACTTATTAAACGGAAAAGCTTATTATAATTAGTACATAAGATTCTAAATGGGTTATGGATAGCATAATTTGTAGTGCGCTTGCTTGGTATGCATAAGAGTATGCTTTGGTTTTCATACTAAGCCGAGCTTTTGATTACGCCCTCTATGAGATTAAGTGATACAATCTCAAGCCCTTCTCGGGAAAGCCGATCAATAAGTTCTGGTGGAGACTTTCTGGAGTTCGGTCTGCCGAAGATAATAGTTTTGCCATGAGTAGAGTCGAGAATAGTGTGCCGAAGAGGATAGTTGTGCCGTGAGGTTTTGCTCGAGTGCTGTCCGTGAAGATGTAGTTTCGCCAAGTCTCGTCGCGTAAAATTTTTATGGAAAACCAAAAACAAAATTCAAGATGGACACCTGTGCGCGAAGAATAAAAAAAAAAATATTTTTTTTTAGTCTACCCGAAAATTGTTTTGAACAATTGTAATAGCCATAAACTTATTAATTACTAATAGCTACCAAAAGAACATTCGTGGTGAGCTAGGCTATTTAAATTTTTTTTTAAATTAATCTTATGCAAAAAATTATTTCGTGGAAAAACAAAAAAAAAAACGAAAAAAAAATCAAGAGCTTAGACAAAGAAAGAAATCAATTTATAAAACAATTAAAATTGATTTTATAGTCGGCCAGAAAACAAAATACAAAAAAAAAAAATTTAAATAAAACTCACTCAATATGGATCGCCCTTATGTTGAGCGGAAATTGGCTCTCCTAATATTCGTCGCACTAAACTGAGTGAGCCTTTGTGCTGCATAATAAAATTAAAGCTCAGGCAAAAGTATGCTACAACTTTAATATCGAAGTCGCTGTAGAAGTATGCAAATAAAAATATATAAATGATTTAACTCCATATTTAAAATGAACAAATCAAACATACAAAGGAAAATAAAATTAAATTAATGATTTATATACTTAAATAAATAAATAATTTTTAACATGTCTTATTACTGCTTATGTTGGAAATATTCTTTTGATTTCATTTTTTTTGTTCTGCGAATTAAAATAAAAACTTAAGTAAATTAAATTTAAATAAATACAATTATATTATAGTAAATATAATACCTAAGTAAATAACTTAATCTGGCATATGAATTTATAAATACCAGGAAGAGAAAAAAAATGTATATATAAAAATTAAAAATTCCTATAATTAAGTAAGAAGAAAAAAGAAAGAAAATATTATTAATTATCGTAGCTATAGAAAGCGTCCATATTAATTTTTGTACTAGTACCCTTATATTATATAATCCCTATAAAAAAAAAAAATACATATTATAAAACTAAAATTAATTATCCCTAATCCAAAATGCAACTAAATATACTTGTGTCATTAGATTATTGTTAAAATGAATAACAAAATTTTTTTCTTGGGAGCCATCCAACGCGCGCTGAATAGATGATGAATTAAGTAGTCGTTATTTTAGGGATCATCAAAAATGTTTATGCTTAGGTGCCTGATGATCTTGGTAGGGTGGGCATGTGCTGTGGCAACTACATCAGCCCAGCTCAAACGACGACAACCAAGGAGTGTCGCCTCCATCTTCTATTTTTGAGACTGGTGCACTTCCTTTTTCCTCTCTTCCCCCTTCCAGGTAATATAGTTAGAACGATAACAGCACGTGATATTTTTTTTAATTAATATTAAGCACAGCGAGCAAGTAGCACAAGAACCTATAAGGAACCCCGACCATCTACCGATCATACAGCCGGAACCAGCTCGTCCAATACAAGGTTATATGCTACATTAATACTAAATTAAAAATGGCGCCCAACGTGGGGCCCGAAGGCCCCGAACCACACAAGGCCCGAAGGCCCCGAACCACATAAGGCCCGATGGAGGCCCCGACCCGCTTCACCCGAAGCCTGAAGGCCGAAGGCCCCGAACCACATAAGGCCCGATGGAGGCCTTGAAATGAACCGAACGGACTGAACTTCAATTAAAGACTTTGTGTCAAAACACCTGACACTTAACGTTCGAATTATTACTTTAGCTCCCATCCTTCTCTTAATTAACCGCTTTGTC
>JAWNLR010000535.1:0-28188 GCA_035042205.1 Drosophila infuscata | reverse complement strand
GTTAGTAGCGACAAAGGCCTTTCTGCTGGTGTTAACGATTATACTACTTTTTCCCACCTTAGAGCTAGGCGTATACGTTGCCATAGCGTGTTCCACATTTTCCAACCTTTGACATCGTCGATCCAGAAATTCCAAGAACTGCTCACAAGTCGGAATAGTATCCATCGGTGCTGTCTCCTCCCAACTGATCTGCGTTGCCTTGTCCACTTTCTGCAGCAAACTGTGCACGATAATGAATCCCGCAATCTGCTCAACGTTGCCCAGGCTTTGTAGAGCGCGCATGTTGGAATTAACCGTATCCGAAAGGGTTCGAAGTTTTACCGCTGACGACGACTCGATGCAATCTAATCCCAATATCTCCGTGATATGTGCTTGGAAGATGAGACGCTTGTTGTTAAATCGTTTTTTAAGGAGATCCAATGCAACTGGATAGTTAGCGCTGCTGATTTCCAACGAAGAAACACTATCCAAGGCTGATCCTTTCAGACACGATCGCAAGTGCTGAAACATCGCTATGAACTCTGCAAACTTTGTGTATCCTCCACTAAACTCGGGCAGCTTGATCTCAGGCAACCGGATTCGGCTTTGAGACAATGTGTGATTGTCACCACAGGACTCTTGCCTCATAGTCGAGCACAACGGCGACGATAACTTTCGTTTGTCAATTTCGCGTCGCAAGCTAGTTTCCACTAATATTGAGAGGTCATCAAAACATTCCCGTAATTCACTCCCGATTTCATCATAATCCAGCTCCTCCAACGCGTCATGCATATTGTAAAATGCCTGCTGAGCACTTTCCAACGCCTTGAGCCGAACAGCCAACTCTTGTTCGCTGAGATGCACAATTTGCTCCGGAGCGATTGCTTTGGCCATCCGTTTTACCTGCTCATCAATAGCTTTGGCCTTGGCTTTGTAGAACGGGGCAGTACGAGACTGAACGGCAGCAGAATTCTGCATTTTTAAATATTCCTTTGGGAATCACGGAATTTTTTCACTACCGCTTTAACACACAAGTTCAAACAACGCAATGTCAATTGGGCAAACACTTTGTTCATAAGCGCAAGCAAAACGAAATGGGACAAACAAAACAATGCAGAAACGGCTGCTGCAACTGTTTAGGCAAGCGCGATAAGCGAATCAACTGCGCAGGCGCCAATGTCAATTTGAGGGCAAACACTTGAACCGAAAGTGAGCACAAAACGAACCAAGAATATCAACAACAATGCAAGAGCGCGGGCGCGAGTTTTATTAACTCTTTACTTTAAATAATTTGTATTTATTTAAACAAACAGAGCTAATTATCACTATGTTATGTTTTGTATTGTTGTTTTGTTTGTGATGTTGTTTATTAAACGCACTTAATAAACAAGAAAAAAAATCACGTCGGGGTCACCAAAATTCGATAGCTATTGAAAATGCTCAATAGCTCAACACACTCTACAATTGATAGTTGATGGCTAAAGTTGGTTCGCATAACTCGAGCGTGCTAATTAAAGATTGTGTCGTTGTTGAGAAGACTAAGCATTGGGCTTCTAGTCTTAATAAACTTGAGAGTGGACAATTGATTGTTAACGCATTAAGCATAACGCTAACAGATCCATTGGTGTAATTAGTTATATTCAAATCTTCATTATGCGCATCGATCGTAAGTTACTATTGTTGTTGAAAGTCTAAGCAGTGGCTTACCGTCTTAACTACATAAATATATTGGTGAATAAACTTTATAACGTGAAGAAATAACTGAGTGTATTTATTTGGAACTAAAGCTATCAAAAAGCTGATAGAGCAAACATTGGTGACCCCGACGTGATTTCTTGTTTATTAAGTGCATTTAATAAGCAACATCACACACAAAACAACAATACAAACATAAAACATTAGTGATCAAATTACTGCATAAGACATTCAAAGACAAGTGCAAATCAAATCGCTTCTTAATCGCCGGTTAGTGTGCCTCTACTTCGCTTTGAACTTTTGTGAACTTTTCGTGCGTCGGTACATAAGCAGCTGAGCGTGGGCGATATATAGAAGCCGTTCGTTGTTGGTGCATTTGTGTGCCGCTGCTTCGCTTGAATTTTCGTGAACTTCTTTCGTGTACATAAGCAGCTGTGCAAGTGTTAAGCCTAAATAAAAACACAACAGTCGCGTCCAGTGAAAGTGTGCCTGCTCTTATTTCTTATTATAAGCGCAAGATTGAATCTGTTTATAGTGATCTACAGAGGCTTGCCGATTTGTGGTCGGTGTCGGTTATAAGTTCGTTTGATTCGGTTCAAATCATGGTTTACTTAGAACGGCTCAGCACCACTGAAGCTTATTTCAACCGTTTTCATCAAGCTCTGGAACTTATTGACTATAACGAAATGTCTAGTGAGTTATATAGGTGCTTTCAATGGTTGGATGTGACTTTGGAATTCAGACTAAAAGGCCAGCTCAAATTGTGTAATTCGCGGTCCATATCGTCTACACTCCGACACATGGATTTGGGAATTAATCGGCTGACAGTTGATGATGAGAAGCGCTTGGTGTCTGAAGCGCACATCATAGATTCTGACAAGAATAATGCTAGTGCTGGAATTGGAACGGGAGATTGTGAAGTGGCACCCCCAACCGATACAGAATTCACCAAGGATGGCGTGACTGTGGCCAAAGCTAGTGAGTTGAAGAGCATGTCGCGTCGGGTGAAAAACCACGAGGAGAGTGCCCAGGTGTCAACGATTTCTGCCAATGGTGACCAGGCGATTGACAAGGTCGTCAGTGATCTCCGTCAAGGCATCTGCCTTCGGTGACAATCGCAAGTCAACATTGATCGATGTGGATATCGCTCAGGCAATCATTGTGTTCGGTGATGACGCAGATCTAGTCAGGCTGGAGATGAAGGCGGATCGGGAGCAGGAACAAAAGCAGCGCGAATCAACAAGTTTTGACCTGCATGCCAGACAAGTGGCCCAGGAGCTGCTGCAGCGCATCAAAACGGAGCTTCCGCAAAAGCAACTTGATGTGGAGCAGGTGCACCAACTAGAACTGGTTTACCTTCAATCCCGGCTGGCCGAACAACATGCCAGCGAACTGCAGCATCTACAGAAGCAGATAGCCATCCAGAGTGCAGAGTTGGTGCAGCTGCAACAGCAGGCGGTGAAATTCGATCAGACGCTGCAGCTAACCGAGAGCTACAGCAGGAATGAGCACGAATAGAAGATCCCGCTCCTGGAGTTACAGAACTGCCGCCGAAATCAGGATGCGGCAGAGAACGCCGCAAGGCATCACCATTACCACTGTGTTGATCAGTCGGTGCTCGTTTGTGATGAGTGGCGAGCACTTGTCTGTCAAAGTGTGGCCACAATTAATTCTCCACTGTTAAATCCAATTTCAGAAAATCCTTGCAAAGTAGATGTGTTGACTCCGGACAATTTTGTGATTGGCGGAGTTCCAGCAACAATGGTGGAGCCGGACCTAACGAGCCTATCCTGCAACCGCTTGGATGGTTGGCAGCAAATTACTCACCTACATCAAATCTTTTGGTCACGGTGGCGTGGGGAGAATCTCACACTGCTTCAACAGCGTGCTAAATGGAGATCTCCAGCTCGTTCGATTCAACTGGATGATGTATTTCTCGTTAAGGACGAGAATCCGCCGACCATGAGCTTGCCACTAGCCAGAGTGCATGCTGTGCCATGAACAAGATGTGTCTGCCGCCTATTGGATTTACTGTTGAAAGGGAGTCTTTCAACGGGTGGAGTATGTTGGCGTCAGCACGAAATTAGTTAGTCGTTAATTTGATGAACATTTGGAGCCCTGCGTGGCTCAATAAATATAGAGTATTAGTAGTTGCATTTACACATGCAAATTATCTTAAGTGCAGTTCAAGTTTACACTCTACAATTGATAGTTGATAGCTAAAGTTGGTTCGCATAACTCGAGCGTGCTAATTAAAGATTGTGTCATTAATGAGAAGACTAAGCATTAACGCATTAAGCATAACGCTAACAGATCGATCGGTGTAATTAGTTATTCCCATTGTTGGCTTCAAATCTTCATTACGCGCATCGATCTTTAGTTACTGTTGTTGTTGAAAGACTCAGCAGTGGCTTACCGTCTTAACTACATAAATATATTGGTGAATAAACTTTATAACGTGAAGAAATAACTTAGTGCATTTATTTGGAACTAAAGCTATCAAAAAGCTGATAGCGCAAACATTAACAAAACACCAATTCATCATTACTATTTTCTTTCTTAATTATGCTATATAAGAAAGTGATTCAAAATCAGTTGCGCAAATTTAAAGTGTTTTTGAACTCTGAGACGTATCCCTATGATGAAATGAATATAAATATTAATCGTGAGCGATTTGAAATTGTATGTGATATGTTTGGAAATTTTCAAGAAAGTTTCTATACGAAAGAGTCTGAGCCGTTGTTAACTTTTAGGGAACGTGAAGAAAAAGGATCAATTGTTGTTATAGATCTAACTCATCAAAATGAGTCTGTTAAACAGAACCGATCGCTATCAGTGTTTTCATCGAGTTGCAAATGTGAGAAACACTAAACTATATTGCCTACGTATGCGTGATCGGTTAGTTGAATTTTTACATTAATAGGATTAGTTCAGCGCATCGTTTTAATCAATTTGATGGAGAACCAAGTAGTTGTCGACTTTCAAGGATTTTATGGAAATAAGAACTATTTCATATTAAAAGAAATTGATCTAGTTTTTAAGAACGGTTATTATAAAGACGTACATTACCTAAAAAGACCACCATATGACTTTCTCAGATTATCAACGAAGACCGGTAAAACAATATGGTTAACTAGAAATCAGCACAATCTTGTAATGATGGATGTCCCCGATTAGATGAGATGAAAGTAAATGTTTTTTCTGATTGCAGGTTTCATCTAAATAAAGGTGTATTTGCATTAAAAATCGTACGAGCTGTATTAGATTTAATTAAAACCTTAAATCTAAGTGTGATGTAAATCCATTAACTTTTTTGTTTTTTTTTTTGTTTTATTTACAAACATAATGAAGACATCAGAATTGAATCTCCATATATGTCAAAATTAGAGCTATCGAAGATTAACAAGAAAGATGCTGTACCTTTAAGATGATTTACTCTTAAATGTTCAGTGCAAGTGCATTTCTTATAGAGTATTTCTACTTACAAGCCTAAACTGACCCATACATACGTACACAAAATAGTAGTTATCGGGGCTCTGCAAATATATTGACGCTGGCGACGATTATCATGCCATCTCTTTCTCACACATGCTCTCGCCTATTTATGCATACAGAAAGTGCTTGCGGCTGCTGACAGCAAGAAGATCAATATGAAAATATATTTTTGACTATAACTTTGGTGTTTATTATCCGATCCTAATGAAATTTTGGCAATTCACCAATAATATGTATGAATGTGCATGTATGCCTCTTAAACTGTAGAATTTATTGCTATCGAAAACCGAAATGTATCGATAATTCAGAAACTGAGGCAGTTATCGATATACTAAAGAAAACTGCGCCTGGTACACGAGAACTTATATTCCAAATTTTAAGTCGCCAGCTCTTATAGTCTCTGAGATCCACGCGTTCATACAGACGGACAGACGGACAGGGCTATATCAATTCGGCTGTTGATCCTGATCAAGAATATATATACTTTATGGGGTCGGAGATGCTTCCTTCTGCCTGTTACATACATTTGCACAAAACCATTATACCCTTTTTACCTCTTTTTAATTGGTTAAGGGTATAAGAAGAGTTTGAATAAATTGATTTGACCACATTGGTTTGATATTTTCTTATGTATTGTACATTTTCAAAAAAAGTTTTGAAAGTGTGTTAAGCTTTGAAATATTTCTAATTCAATTATTTTAGTAGTTAAATATTTAGTTAAAAACTGTTTTTTAGCTTTACCTCATACTGATTATTTATTTTAAGAGTTTTTTAAGTTATTTCATCCAGCTCTTTTATGCTGCAGGCTTGAAGTGGAAGAAATTCTATATGATTGATCCGGCTTGCATGAAGGCCAATTGTCGACCGCAAATGCTGAAGCTTTGCAATATCACTAAGCTTAGTATCTTTACCAATAATCGGGTTAAACATGGATATAAAGTTTGCGAATTCTGCCAAAAAAAAGTAGGCAGGTTGAGATGGGAGTTGACCGGCAACTTTAAAGCTGATGAGATAGCTAGGAAAGGACCTCTACTACCCCTGCTCACTGGAAAGGAAGGTGTGAGTATGCAACCTGCAAACTCAGAATAAAATAACTTAATAGACGCAAGTCAAACGCTAATTGGCTAAATGCAAACTGCAGTCGCATTGCCCGCCAAACCCTGCCCATTTTCAACAGCAAGCGCTGTAGAGAACTGTGCTACTTAAACCGCAGCAATTGTCATTCGGGCAATTACTGGTCACTGGTTAGTGGGTTCTCACGCCTGTAGGCTTCAAATCCCAGACAATCCCAGATTTCTGCAGTAGCTGCAGAGACGAGGAGGAGGTAGAATCTCCTGAACACTTCCTCAGTCTCTGCCCAGCACTAGCAAAAAGACGGTTCACCTTCTTGGAAAGTCAATTCGTATCCGTCTTAACACAGCTGGCGCACACAAGACCGTCCAGAATTTCAAAATTCATAAATGCCACGCTATCGCAAGGGGGCAAAAATTGGTCTATGTGTGGTGACCTGTAGTGTACGGGAGTGTACTTAAAAGACGGGTGGAATGGCCAATATATTCGATCGGCATATGGTTGAGATTGATATGCGCACTCTTGCTATGCTCGTCTTAGCTCGCCGGATTGTGGGGGTTCTTTCTCCCTCAAGTCATACATATGTACTCTGCCACATTTAAATAGTGCGCGTTTACAAAGTAAGTAACACTTGTGTTAATTAATTTGGACGTTGAAGTACTAACGAGCAGTACATTCAAGTGGCCCAACGATACCAAGCTCGGGCTTGTTAACGCGCGGACCTAGGCGAAAGCAGCCCCCCCAACACAACCGACCGAGGGGCGACCGCACTAGTTACTGATACGAAGATCGCGAATTGGAAGAAAGATGACACAACAAAACATTTTTGATTACATTAATAGGGGAATTGCAATTAATTAAAGGGAAAAGCATATTATAATTAGTACATAAGATTCTAAATGGATTATGTAAAGCATAATTCGAACTACAAGTTTGAAGAAAGATGGGTAGAAAGTTCCTTGTATTTCTGATCGGAACTGTAAAATTTATTTGGCTAATTAACTCCGAAGAATCAATCTCACCATTTATAAGCTTGTGTAAAAAGATTACGCCAAGCATTGTTCTACGATCGGAAAGTGAAGGAAGATTTATTAATAGAAGTCTACTACGGTAGGAAGGTAAACTAAAGTTAGTAGTCCAGTTTAGACGTCTAAGTGCAAATAAAAGAAATTGCTTTTGATGAACCTTGTAATTGGGTGACCATATACAAGACCCATATTCAAGAATAGGACGCACAAGAGACATATAAAGAGTTTTAGTGATATAGGGATCGTCAAATTCTTTTGACCAGCGCTTAATGAAACCTAGGACACCAAGCGCCCGATTAGCAGTCGCAGAAACGTGCTTGTCAAACTTAAGCTTGGGATCTAAGAGGATACCCAAATCATCAACACATTCTATGCGTTCCAGTGGTTTGCCGTTAAGGAAATAATTAAGCAAAATAGGCATACGCCTATAAAAGGACATGACTTTGCATTTATCACAATTAAGATTTAATAAATTAAAACGACACCAGGCTTCAAAACTATCTAAGTCAACTTGAAGCCTCTGTCCAGTAAGAGAGTCAGTAGTTGATAAACACAACTTAACGTCATCGGCGTACATCAGTACCCGCGAATAACTTATAACGGACGGAAGGTCATTTATAAATAAAGTAAATAACAAGGGACCAAGGTGACTTCCTTGTGGTACTCCGGAAGTAACCTGAACAGACTTTGAAATAAAACCTCTAAAGAAAACTCTCTGTGTTCTTGATAGTAAATATTTTGAGATCCAATTAATCAGATTATTTGGAAAACCCAGAAGATAAAGCTTGTGAATTAGCAAAGGGTGATTCACAGAATCAAAAGCCTTACTGAAATCAGTGTAAACAACCTCCGTTTGCATTTTGTTCTGAAAACCTTTGATAACAAAAGAGGTGAATTCTAATAAGTTAGTGGTTGTAGATCTATATTTCATGAACCCATGTTGACAGGGTGAAATCAAAGATCTACAAAAATGTTGAAGTTGAGAAGTTATCAATTTCTCAAAAACTTTAGGAATGGCAGACAATTTAGAGATACCTCTATAATTTTGAACATTTGATTTGTTTCCCTTTTTAAGGAGAGGGATAATAAACGATTCTTTCCAAATATTAGGAAAAGAGCTTAACTCCACGGACAATTCAAAAAGTTTTAGCAAGGGCTTCAAAAGACCATCGGCACAGTACCTTAGCACACAGCCAGGTACCCCATCAGGTCCCGGTAAAAATACTGGCTTAATACCCTTCAAGTCCCTAAGTAAAGTGCTCTCAGTTATCACAGGTTCTAAAATGCAATTAGAGCGACTGACCGGATAAGGATATGGCAAAACCACCTGATGATTATGGGTACTATAGGTAGATTGAAAAAATTCCGCAAATAGATCGGCAATGGCCTGATCTGAGTCTGCAGTCTTTTTTTCAAAAAATACAGTAGAAGGAAGTGCTGTTGAACCACGCTTAGTGTTGACAAAATCATAGAAACGTTTAGGATCCCGCTGAAATTGTAAACTACAATTTCTTAGGTAATCCTTATAACATTTGTCATTTATAACAGAGAAATTGGATCGTGCAATCAAATAACGAGAGTAATCCAAGGAAGAGCCAGTTTCCCTGAATTTCTTGAACAATCTCGACTTTCGATTTTTTAAATTGATCAATTCCCGCGTAAACCACACAGGTTTATTAGACCTACATGGCTCACGATCAGGAACACACAAGTCAAACAAATCGTCCAGAGTTTTGTAAAAGATATTGATTACTCCATCCATGTCCTCACAACTATAAAGCTGGGACCAGTCAGTCTGCAATAAGAGTCGAGTTAATTTGACAAAATCGGTTTTCCGAAACTGACGAACTCGCCCTGATAGCTTGTTATCCTGACTTGATACCTTAATGGGCAAATCAAAAAGCACTTCCAGAGTAGGGTGATAGGGATCTTCAGGATAGGACATGGGTTCGGAACGGGAAAGACAGAAAAAGGAGGGATCCGTGACAAAAACAAGATCAAGCACCTTATCCAACGAATTTGGGATAGCATTGATTTGACTCAAAGATATCCCAAACAAACCATCGAGAAACTCACTCTGAGTCGCAGGCATTAAGACACCAGAGTCTGGACAAGAAGTCCATGTAGTTCCAGTGAGATTAAAATCACCAAGAACTACAAGAAAGTCACGATCAGAAAGTTTAGTAGAAACATCTAATATAGCATCCAAATGGGACAGATACATGGAGCTATCCGAACACGGTGGGATATAGGAACACGTAATGAAAATACCAACACCATTTACACACAGTTTAACAACAATGAACTCAATATCTATAGAATTATCTGTCATTACTAACTCAGAAGATAACTCCGCATCGATAGCAATAAGTACACCTCCGCCTCGACGGAGATTGCGATCTTTTCTATAGATAGTGAATCCATTAGACAAAATTTCGGAACTTAAAATGTCGGGCCTTAACCAGGTTTCGGAAAAGGCAACGACATGATAAGGAAAAGAAATACTGTTTAAATATAAATTTGTTAGTTTACTACACAAACCTCTTACATTTTGATAGCCAAATAAGAGAGAGCTGGTTAGTTTTTTGTGCTATCAGAAACGACAAGAGGTTTGTTCAAACTACCGCTAGAAGAAGGAAGAACAATCGGAGACCGATTTTTCTTTTTCGCAGTATATTCCTTCACAACAACATGATCCGGCCAGAATTTTTTGCAACAAATGTTACTGAAATATTCAGGCGAAACATGTATTTTAAAGGAAGAGATTTCCCGAATATAAGAAAATTGAAATTTTTCCACCTTTAAGGGTGCTTTAATTTTATCCTGAATATAGGACTTAACATCATCCGATGTGGTATCAGGGGAAAGCCTGGAAACAAATATTTGTTTATTAGGTGGAACACCTACTAGGGTCATGGGAGGAACCTTAGCAACAGCTTGTGGTGGAGCTGTAACTTTGGTCTTATGACCAGTTGATTCAACTGATACATTAGCACCAGCATTTAGATTTGCATCAACGGTGCTAACGATCGCTGATTCCGCAATATTTTCGGGAATGGAAGTCACAACATCTGCGGGCATTATGTTGTGACTTCCATCACTTCTACTTTCGAGAGACGGGGAAGAAAGATTAATTAATTCCATGTTAGGTACAGACATTGTGGGAACTTGAGAGGGGACCGAAAGTTCATTTGGACCCACAGACAGCCTAAAGTTTGCCCTTTTACGCTTTGGAGAGTCATTCAAAAGTTTCATACCCTTGAAATCATTCTCCAAAGCCGAGAATCCATCGAAAAGTTTTTTAAACCTACCAAATAGATCTCCAAAGCCAATCTTCGTCTGCCTAATAAAGCCCATCATGTCCCTTTCGACATCCCTGCACTTTTCACAGGTCCACTTTAAACCTGATTTTGAATTAATCAGGTCGATGATACGGCCGTTCAGGCCAGCACATTTTTCGTGTGACACATTGTCACACAACCAGCAGCAAACAAAGCCCAATTTATTATTTGCACGAACCTGGCAATTTTTGTTGTAGCAGACACTCGACATTATTAAAAGGAGATTAGAAATAATTTTTTATAAAATTCAAAAATATACTACGCAAAACAAGAATAAAGATAAAAAATAGGTAAATAAATAAATATAAATTTATATATAAAGAGAAGAAAAGAAAAGACTCAATTCAACCTTTAGCACACCCAAGGGTTAATATAGAAGAGATGTAGCTATGTACTTACACACAACAACAACGCTTAACACAAAAAGTATAAAACGGCGCGGGCGCGACGACCGAAAAAAAAAAGCACAACGGAATAGGAGAGACAAAATAGAAAGAAAAGCGACAACAGCTAACACCAACAATGTTAAAGCGAGCCCGCGAGAGAAAACACAAGCGAGAGCGTAAAAGTACAAAAACAAATTGTATGCAGACACAAATATAAACAAGAAAGCTTGATTTGAGCTGCCGTTTGTTGTTGCACCAAAGAACGCTTTGTTTTGATTGTTTAAACTATATAAAGCTCAAACAATGTGTTCAACATAGACCGGTAAAACCACAGAATTGCTAATATTTTGTTTGAGGACAAAAGTAACAGTTTAAACAAGCAAAAACGAAGGGAAATGAATAAATAAAGAAGCGCAATGAAAAAACACGTCCGTTGCCAATAGCGAGCGAGCGAGCGATTTGTTACTGAGATAAATTAATACAATATTGGTGAAGCCGACACGTCCTACAAACTCCCTGACAAACTAGTCTTGTTAGAGGGAACATAGGTGTTCGTTGTCCGTCTTCTATACCCACCCTACCATGACAATGATATTAATATGTTACATTATCCCTTGGACAGACTCATTAAATCCTACCACATTTTATAAAAACCTAGCATGGATGATCGACAGTCAATGGATTATTTCTTAGCACTTCTCTTTTTTTTCTTTTCAATTAATTTATCAGTTTAATTAATTTTTCTTTCAGGCTTCATGCCAAATTGTATCTTAAAATATTTTATTTAAATTAAGGCTTCTAGATATTTACTTTCGATACTTTTTATACATACATATAAATATTTTTATATTTTTACCTACATTATAGCAGTTGTTTACTCACTCATTAATATGTTTTTAATTTTCGATGCGATCGTTGGGCTCAAGGTTCGTCGACAAAAAGCTGTTTGTGAAGAGTATTCAAAAGGAATTAGGAATCATATATAAATATGTATAATATAAACCTGACCATTCGTTTTGTTTATCATCAGCAGTATATTAACCGTTGGTGTTTGGTTATGCAGGTAACCGCGCCAAACAACAATTAAAGCAGCTTCTCTCTTAATATTTATCTCTTTGATAAGTTATGCTCTGCGCAGCATAAAGAGCATATTAACGTAACTATCATAACTCTTGTTTTGCATATGCTCATCGGCCTTTCGTTTTATTGCATTTTTCACCTTGCTTGCCCTTTGCCTTAGCTGAGCGCAAGCAGCAGCTGCAATTCGGCAGCTAATTAGTTATATTTGGTCAATCGAGAATTCAAGTCGCGGCACGGTATTCGACACCGCTTGCCAAAAAATAATTCGTACAATTAAAAGTGTAAAGCTCAACTCGGAGCTTATAATTAACAATTATATCTATTTTTAAGTTTGGCCACGAAGGTAAATAAATTACATTAATAGAAAAGCAAATTTCGGTGCGTTTCTATTTATTTGTTTGACTTTGAAAAATTCGATAGCTATTGAAAAAGCTCAATAGCTCAACAGTAGGCGTCAACACGAAATTAGTTTGTCGTTAATTTGATGAACATTTGGAGCCCTCAATAAATATAGAGTATTAGTAGTTGCATTTACACATGCAAATTATCTTAAGTGCAGTTCGAGCTGCAGCAGCCAGCGTTAGCAGCGCTCTTCTTTACCGCGCTCTCTTGTGCAGCGCTCTCTTTCTCTCTGCAGCTAGTGAGTTTACACTCTGTTGAGCTATTGAGCTTTTTCAATAGCTATCGAATTTTTCCAAAGTCACATAAATAAATAGAAATGCACCGAAATTTGCTTTTCTATAAAATAAGTTTATTTGCCTTCGTGGCCAAAATTAAAAATAATTACAATTGTTAGTTATAAGCTCCGAATTGAGCTTTGCACTTTAATTGCACGAATTAATTATTTGGCAAGCGGTGTCGAATACCGTGCCGCGACTTGAATTCTCGATTGACGAAATAGAACTAATTAGCTGCCGAATTGCAGCTGCTGCTTGCGCTCAGCAAAAGAAAAAAGGCAAGCAAAGTGAAAACAAATGCAATAAAACGAAATGCAAATGAGCATATATAAAACAACAGTTATGATCGTTACGTTAATTTGCTCTTTATGCTGCGCAGAGCATAACTTATCAAAGAGAAAATATAAAGAGAGAAGCTGCTTTAATTGTTGTTTGGCGCGGACGCCTGCGTAACCAAACATTCTCCCCCCGTTGAAAGACACGGGCTTTCAACAGCATCCTCTTTCGGAAGCGCACACAACTTGCGCACAGCTCTCTTTATTGTTCCAGTTGACGTCTTGAGAACAGCTACTCTGGAAACGCCGTCAGCACCAGCAACAAGCTCGACCACATGAGCCAGTGGCCATTTAAGGGGTGGCAAGTTTTCATCCTTTACAAGGACAACATCGTTGATGTGAACACCCGGGTAGGATTTTCTCCATTTGGACCGTTGCTGAAGAAGCGTTAAATATTCATCACGCCAACGACTCCAGAAAATTTGCTGATAATAAGCTATACGCTGCCATCGATCTAGGCGGCTAACGTTTAGCTTGGTGACATCAGGCTCCGGATAAAGTGTGAGTGGCGTAGTGCCAAGGAAGTGCGCAGGAGTTAACACATCCAGATCTGCAGGGTGCTCTGAAAGTGGAAAAAGAGGTCGAGAGTTTATTATTGCCCCAATGTGGCAAACCAGTGTGCGCAGATCATCCAGGGGCAAAACCGAGGGTCCGACCGACCGATAGAAATGGTATTTTGCTGTCTTCACCGCCGCCTCCCAAAGTTCACCAAAGTGTGGTGAGCTAGGTGGGATGAATTCGGTTTCACAGGTTTCCGGTTCGACGTTCGCACTTGAAGACGAAGGCGGCACTGGCGCCACCGGCGCCACCGGCGGCTCCTGTGGCACTGGCAGCATCAGCGGTGGCGGCGGCGACGATGGTGTCGCAGTAAGGAGAGCATCAATAGCCGCAGTTGCTCGCGTCCGGGGACATAGCGCACTGGGTAATGGATAAGAGACTAGCGATGATTGTGGTGGCGGTGTGGCATGAACGAAATTCTCCCCATCCAGATGATATAGATCCAAGTATTCGTTGTAAATATGATTCCAATCTATGTGTGGCTCCACAAGAGAGATGTGATTCAAATCCAGATACTCCTTGATAAATGCTGAATATTGCGACTTCAAACCAGGATGACGTTCTAATTTGCGTTCCAGGTTACAAAAACGACGATATGCCTGCTGATACGAATCTCCAATTAGATCCACAGCATGCTTGACTGGAAGGCGAACCGAATATTCGCCAGTGTCCAAACGAGCAAAAGTTTGTTTAAAATGCGCTTCGCAATCAAGTTCCTCCTTGGTAGATTCGTTGACTAAACGGGAACACGATTCTACCTCCCTAAACCGACGAACGGTTTCATCAAGCTTGTGATCTGGGCTAGGATTTGGCATCATAACCGAGCTAGTGACCATCAATGAGGCAGGGCTCGCTGAAGAAGTTCCTCCTGTCACTATCCAGCCCAGTTGAGTTTTTTGAAGAATGGGCAAACCAGGAGCGATTTTGATTTGACCGACACACAATAATTCAAAAAAAAGGCCAGCTCCAATTAACAAATCAATTTTGTGCGCCTTGAAGAACTCTGGATCAGCCAAGCGAATATTTGAGGGTATATACCAGAGCTCAGTGTTGACATCGTGGCTAGGCTGATTTCCAGTTATAGACGGAGCTACGAGAACTGAGATGTTGGCAGAGTACGCAGATGCTCGCGATTGAAAGCTTATATCGGCTGAATAGCCTTCTGAGGCAACTGTAGACTCCCCCAATCCTGAGATCAAAGTAGGTGAGCGATGCTTGCGCAGCTGGAGGTGTTGAGCTAAACGAGATGTGATAATGTGCGCCTACGATCCAGAATCCAGTAGCGCTCGGCAAGGGACTAAAACTCCAGTACGACTTCTAACGTTGATTACAGCAGTTGCCAAGAGCACCACGTCTTGACTAAGATTTTGGGCTACAAGTGTTGCCGAAGGGTTTGCAGCAGACGGATGCGGAGCAAAGTTAACTTAAGAGCCGTCAATCTGATCCTCAAAATGCAGAAGCGTATGATGCTTGGCATTGCAGCGGTTGCAGGTAGTGGAGCTGCACTCCTTTAGCCGATGACCTTTACACAGGCAATTAATGCAAAGGTTGAGCTTCTTTACCTCTCGTAGACGCAGTTGCGGAGACAGATTTCCAAAACGGGAACAGTTATAAATTAAGTGGCCAAAGGTCTCACAAAACACACATTTATTTGTGTTGGAGTTAGTAGCGACAAAGGCCTTTCTGCTGGTGTTAACGATTATACTACTTTTTCCCACCTTAGAGCTAGGCGTATACGTTGCCATAGCGTGTTCCACATTTTCCAACCTTTGACATCGTCGATCCAGAAATTCCAAGAACTGCTCACAAGTCGGAATAGTATCCATCGGTGCTGTCTCCTCCCAACTGATCTGCGTTGCCTTGTCCACTTTCTGCAGCAAACTGTGCACGATAATGAATCCCGCAATCTGCTCAACGTTGCCCAGGCTTTGTAGAGCGCGCATGTTGGAATTAACCGTATCCGAAAGGGTTCGAAGTTTTACCGCTGACGACGACTCGATGCAATCTAATCCCAATATCTCCGTGATATGTGCTTGGAAGATGAGACGCTTGTTGTTAAATCGTTTTTTAAGGAGATCCAATGCAACTGGATAGTTAGCGCTGCTGATTTCCAACGAAGAAACACTATCCAAGGCTGATCCTTTCAGACACGATCGCAAGTGCTGAAACATCGCTATGAACTCTGCAAACTTTGTGTATCCTCCACTAAACTCGGGCAGCTTGATCTCAGGCAACCGGATTCGGCTTTGAGACAATGTGTGATTGTCACCACAGGACTCTTGCCTCATAGTCGAGCACAACGGCGACGATAACTTTCGTTTGTCAATTTCGCGTCGCAAGCTAGTTTCCACTAATATTGAGAGGTCATCAAAACATTCCCGTAATTCACTCCCGATTTCATCATAATCCAGCTCCTCCAACGCGTCATGCATATTGTAAAATGCCTGCTGAGCACTTTCCAACGCCTTGAGCCGAACAGCCAACTCTTGTTCGCTGAGATGCACAATTTGCTCCGGAGCGATTGCTTTGGCCATCCGTTTTACCTGCTCATCAATAGCTTTGGCCTTGGCTTTGTAGAACGGGGCAGTACGAGACTGAACGGCAGCAGAATTCTGCATTTTTAAATATTCCTTTGGGAATCACGGAATTTTTTCACTACCGCTTTAACACACAAGTTCAAACAACGCAATGTCAATTGGGCAAACACTTTGTTCATAAGCGCAAGCAAAACGAAATGGGACAAACAAAACAATGCAGAAACGGCTGCTGCAACTGTTTAGGCAAGCGCGATAAGCGAATCAACTGCGCAGGCGCCAATGTCAATTTGAGGGCAAACACTTGAACCGAAAGTGAGCACAAAACGAACCAAGAATATCAACAACAATGCAAGAGCGCGGGCGCGAGTTTTATTAACTCTTTACTTTAAATAATTTGTATTTATTTAAACAAACAGAGCTAATTATCACTATGTTATGTTTTGTATTGTTGTTTTGTTTGTGATGTTGTTTATTAAACGCACTTAATAAACAAGAAAAAAAATCACGTCGGGGTCACCAAAATTCGATAGCTATTGAAAATGCTCAATAGCTCAACACACTCTACAATTGATAGTTGATGGCTAAAGTTGGTTCGCATAACTCGAGCGTGCTAATTAAAGATTGTGTCGTTGTTGAGAAGACTAAGCATTGGGCTTCTAGTCTTAATAAACTTGAGAGTGGACAATTGATTGTTAACGCATTAAGCATAACGCTAACAGATCCATTGGTGTAATTAGTTATATTCAAATCTTCATTATGCGCATCGATCGTAAGTTACTATTGTTGTTGAAAGTCTAAGCAGTGGCTTACCGTCTTAACTACATAAATATATTGGTGAATAAACTTTATAACGTGAAGAAATAACTGAGTGTATTTATTTGGAACTAAAGCTATCAAAAAGCTGATAGAGCAAACATTGGTGACCCCGACGTGATTTCTTGTTTATTAAGTGCATTTAATAAGCAACATCACACACAAAACAACAATACAAACATAAAACATTAGTGATCAAATTAGTGCATAAAACATTCAAAGACAAGTGCAAATCAAATCGCTTCTTAATCGCCGGTTAGTGTGCCTCTACTTCGCTTTGAACTTTTGTGAACTTTTCGGGCGTCGGTACATAAGCAGCTGAGCGTGGGCGATATATAGAAGCCGTTCGTTGTTGGTGCACTTGTCTTCTCTCCGCTCGGTGATAAATCCGCTACGCAATCGTCGTTTAGCGAGTGCCGCTGCTTCGCTTGAATTTTCGTGAACTTCTTTCGTGTACATAAGCAGCTGTGCAAGTGTTAAGCCTAAATAAAAACACAACAGTCGCGTCCAGTGAAAGTGTGCCTGCTCTTATTTCTTATTATAAGCGCAAGATTGAATCTGTTTATAGTGATCTACAGAGGCTTGCCGATTTGTGGTCGGTGTCGGTTATAAGTTCGTTTGATTCGGTTCAAATCAAGGTTTACTTAGAACGGCTCAGCACCACTGAAGCTTATTTCAACCGTTTTCATCAAGCTCTGGAACTTATTGACTATAACGAAATGTCTAGTGAGTTATATCGGTGCTTTCAATGGTTGGATGTGACTTTGGAATTCAGACTAAAAGGCCAGCTCAAATTGTGTAATTCGCGGTCGTCTACACTCCGACACATGGATTTGGCAATTAATCGGCTGACAGTTGATGATGAGAAGCGCTTGGTGTCTGAAGCGCACATCATAGATTCTGACAAGAATAATGCTAGTGCTGGAATTGGAACGGGAGATTGTGAAGTGGCACCCCCAACCGATACAGAATTCACCAAGGATGGCGTGACTGTGGCCAAAGCTAGTGAGTTGAAGAGCATGTCGCTTCGGGTGAAAAACCCCGAGGAGAGTGCCCAGGTGTCAACGATTTCTGCCAATGGTGACCAGGCGATTGACAAGGTCGTCAGTGATCTCCGTCAAGGCATCTGCCTTCGGTGACAATCGCAAGTCAACATTGATCGATGTGGATATCGCTCAGGCAATCATTGTGTTCGGTGATGACGCAGATCTAGTCAGGCTGGAGATGAAGGCGGATCGGGAGCAGGAACAAAAGCAGCGCGAATCAACAAGTTTTGACCTGCATGCAAGACAAGTGACCAAGAAGCTGCTGCAGCGCATCAAAACGGAGCTTCCGCAAAAGCAACTTGATGTGGAGCAGGTGCACCAACTAGAACTGGTTTACCTTCAATCCCGGCTGGCCGAACAACATGCCAGCGAACTGCAGCATCTACAGAAGCAGATAGCCATCCAGAGTGCAGAGTTGGTGCAGCTGCAACAGCAGGCGGTGAAATTCGATCGGACGCTGCAGCTAACCGAGAGCTACAGCAGGAATGAGCACGAATCGAAGATCCCGCTCCTGGAGTTACAGAACTGCCGCCGAAATCAGGATGCGGCAGAGAACGCCGCAAGGCATCACCATTACCACTGTGTTGATCAGTCGGTGCTCGTTTGTGATGAGTGGCGAGCACTTGTCTGTCAAAGTGTGGCCACAATTAATTCTCCACTGTTAAATCCAATTTCAGAAAATCCTGGCAAAGTAGATGTGTTGACTCCGGACAATTTTGTGATTGGCGGAGTTCCAGCAACAATGGTGGAGCCGGACCTAACGAGCCTATCCTGCAACCGCTTGAATGGTTGGCAGCAAATGACTCACCTACAGCATATCTTTTGGTCACGGTGGCGTGGGGAGAATCTCACACTGCTTCAACAGCGTGCTAAATGGAGATCTCCAGCTCGTTCGATTCAACAGGATGATGTATTTCTCGTTAAGGACGAAAATCCGCCGACCATGAGCTTGCCACTAGCCAGAGTGCATGCTGTGCCATGAACAAGATGTGTCTGCCGCCTATTGGATTTACTGTTGAAAGGGAGTCTTTCAACGGGGGGAGTATGTTGGCGTCAGCACGAAATTAGTTAGTCGTTAATTTGATGAACATTTGGAGCCCTGCGTGGCTCAATAAATATAGAGTATTAGTAGTTGCATTTACACATGCAAATTATCTTAAGTGCAGTTCGAGTTTACACTCTACAATTGATAGTTGATAGCTAAAGTTGGTTCGCATAACTCGAGCGTGCTAATTAAAGATTGTGTCATTAATGAGAAGACTAAGCATTAACGCATTAAGCATAACGCTAACAGATCGATCGGTGTAATTAGTTATTCCCATTGTTGGCTTCAAATCTTCATTACGCGCATCGATCTTTAGTTACTGTTGTTGTTGAAAGACTAAGCAGTGGCTTACCGTCTTAACTACATAAATATATTGGTGAATAAACTTTATAACGTGAAGAAATAACTTAGTGCATTTATTTGGAACTAAAGCTATCAAAAAGCTGATAGCGCAAACATTACCAAAACACCAATTCATCATTACTATTTTCTTTCTTAATTATGCTATATAAGAAAGTGATTCAAAATCAGTTGCGCAAACTTAAAGTGTTTTTGAACTCTGAGAACTCTATGATGAAATGAATATAAATATTAATCGTGAGCGATTTGAAATTGTATGTGATATGTTTGGAAATTTTCAAGAAAGTTTCTATACGAAGGAGTCTGAGCCGTTGTTAACTTTTAGGGAACGTGAAGAAAAAGGATCAATTGTTGTTATAGATCTAACTCATCAAAATGAGTCTGTTAGACAGAACCGATCGCTATCAGTGTTTTCATCGAGTTGCAAATGTGAGAAACACTAAACTATATTGTCTACGTATGCATGATCGGTTAGTTGAATTTTTACATTAATAGGATTAGTTCAGCGCATCGTTTTAATCAATTTGATGGAGAACCAAGTAGTTGTCGACTTTCAAGGATTTTATGGAAATAAGAACTATTTCATATTAAAAGAAATTGATTTAGTTTTTAAGAACGGATATTATAAAGACGTACATTACCTAAAAAGACCACCATATGTCTTTCTCAGATTATCAACGAAGACCGGTAAAACAATATGGTTAACTAGAAATCAGCACAATCTTGTAATGATGGATGTCCCCGATTAGATGAGATGAAAGTAAATGTTTTTTCTGATTGCAGGTTTCATCTAAATAAAGGTGTATTTGCATTAAAAATCGTACGAGCTGTATTAGATTTAATTAAAACCTTAAATCTAAGTGTGGTGTAAATCCATTAACTTTTTTGTTTTTTTTTTTGTTTTATTTACAAACATAATGAAGACATCAGAATTGAATCTCCATATATGTCAAAATTAGAGCTATCGAAGATTAACAAGAAAGATGCTGTACCTTTAAGATGATTTACTCTTAAATGTTCAGTGCAAGTGCATTTCTTATAGAGTATTTCTACTTACAAGCCTAAACTGACCCATACATACGTACACAAAATAGTAGTTATCGGGGCTCTGCAAATATATTGACGCTGGCGACGATTATCATGCCATCTCTTTCTCACACATGCTCTCGCCTATTTATGCATACAGAAAGTGCTTGCGGCTGCTGACAGCAAGAAGATCAATATGAAAATATATTTTTGACTATAACTTTGTTGTTTATTATCCGATCCTAATGAAATTTTGGCAATTCACCAATAATATGTATGAATGTGCATGTATGCCTCTTAAACTGTAGAATTTATTGCTATCGAAAACCGAAATGTATCGATAATTCAGAAACTGAGGCAGTTATCGATATACTAAAGAAAACTGCGCCTGGTACACGAGAACTTATATTCCAAATTTTAAGTCGCCAGCTCTTATAGTCTCTGAGATCCACGCGTTCATACAGACGGACAGACGGACAGGGCTATATCAATTCGGCTGTTGATCCTGATCAAGAATATATATACTTTATGGGGTCGGAGATGCTTCCTTCTGCCTGTTACATACATTTGCACAAAACCGTTATACCCTTTTTACCTATTTTTAATTTGTTAAGGGTATAAGAAGAGTTTGAATAAATTGATTAGACCACATTGGTTTGATATTTTCTTATGTATTGTACATTTTCGAAAAAAAGTTTTGAAAGTGTCTTAAGCTTTGAACTATTTCTAAATCAATTATTTTAGTAGTTAAATATTTAGTTAAAAACTGTTTTTTAGCTTTACCTCATACTGATTATTTATTTTAAGAGTTTTTTAAGTTATTTCATCCAGCTCTTTTATGCTGCAGGCTTGAAGTGGAAGAAATTCTATATGATTGATCCGGCTTGCATGAAGGCCAATTGTCGACCGCAAATGCTGAAGCTTTGCAATATCACTAAGCTTAGTATCTTTACCAATAATCGGGTTAAACATGGATATAAAGTTTTCGAATTCTGCCAAAAACAAGTTAGAACGCTGTAGTCGAGTGAGCTCGACTACTATATACCCTGAACCAAGCTTTAAATGCATTATAGGTTTATCGTTTTTGGGGGCTGGAGTGGGCGTGGCCCGATCTTAGTAATATACCTTCTAAGTTTGGTAACTGTAGCTCTTAAATTGCGGGAGATACAGGCATTTATCGTTTTTTGTGGGCGGGAGTGGGCGTGGCCCAAAATATTTTGGAGTTCGATCTCAGTAATATACCTTCTAAGTTTGGTAACTGTAGCTCTTAAATTGCGGGAGATACAGCCATTTATCGTTTTTTGTGGGCGGGAGTGGGCGTGGTCCAAAATTTCTTTTCCACATTTATGAAGGGTGTTACTAGCAATATACCTTTAAAATTTGGTGACTTAAGTTTTCAAATTGCGCAAGATATATGGGTTTATCGATTTACACCAACAGGTGTATCGGTTTAGGTAGGTGGAGTGGGCGTGACCATCCAATATTTTTTATCGGTCTTTGGGGGAGTTACCAGTAACATACCTGCAAAATTTTGCGACTCTAGCTTGCAAATTACGGCAGATATGCGCATTTAAAATTTCTAGGGACGAAGTTCCTGGGGTTGGCGGATGTGGGCGTGGTCAAAAAATTGGTATGCCAATCTTTGGAGGAGGTTACCAGCAAATTACCTTCCAAGTTTGGTTACTCTATCTTTAAAATGTTCGGAGATATACGGAGTTATCGATTTACAATCGGAATTGTCGATTATAGGCGCAGGTGTGGGCGTGACACCACAAATTTGTTATCGGTTCTTAAAGGCGACTACCAGTAATATACCTACCAAATTTGACGTTACCTACTCAAAAACTGTGGAAGATATAGCCATTTGAAAATTTTAGATGCGGGGTTGATGGAGGTGTCGGAGGTGGGCGTGGCACATGCCGATCTTTCAAGGACCTCGCCAACAACCTACCAACCAAAATTAGTGACTGTATCCATTGAATTGTGAGAGATATGTGGAATTTACTGCTATCGGAAATCTAAATGTATCGATAATTCAGAAAATGAGGCAGTTATCGATAAAATAACGCAAACTTGATCTGCGCCCGGTGTACGATATCTTATTTTCCAAATTTGAAGTCTCTAGCTCTTATAGTCTTTAAGATCCGCGTGTTCACACAGACGGACAGACGGTCAGACGGCCAGACGGACAGACAGACGGACAGGGCTATATCGACTCGGCTATTGATCCTGATCAAGAATATATATACTTTATGGGGTCGGAGATGCTTCCTTCTGCCTGTTACATACATTTGCACAAAACCATTGTACCCTTTTTACCCATTTTTAATGGGTTCAGGGTATAAAAAGTAGGCAGGTTGAGATGGGAGTTGACCGGTCAGCTGCCGACTCAATAGTCCGAAATCGTTGAGTCTGGTCGGCGCATAGCCGTCTCATTTGCAGGATTCATTACCGGGTTAGATTTGTCATCGAATGCTCCAATGAGGACTCAGCCAACTTGCTGTGACCCGTTACGTCGAGGTTATACTCTTGGGCTGCAAGTGGGAGACGACATACAGTCGTCTCACGGAATCACCATATGTTGTCCAAAATGCGTGGACCGGTCTTTGGATTACATTCTGGCTCTACTGAGGATCCAGAATAGGATCGACACCGAGGCATGGAAGGTGATATACAGCAAGAACAGTGGTGGATGGGCACTCCCGCTTATCGGGAGAAACTATCCAAGAAGATGATTGAGGCATGGGGACACCAACTCTCCTTCCGGTGTGGGACCATTCACGTAAATGGTCTCCAATGGACAAGGAGGCAGATGTGGCGGGTATTCCCACCACAACAGGCACTCCCGCTGCAAGACCGAGCAATCACCCAATGTAGCCCGTCTTGTCGGAGGACCTTACAGAGGAAGAGAAATTAGTGGATGTGACGCTCGGTTATGAAGAAGTGATGGGGGATGATGACGTCCCAATGTTTACCAAGCAACACCTTGGTCTAGCCCTGGTGCAGGAGCCATGGATGTATGATTACAGTAAGGGCCTATATACAATTGATTCAAAGATAATCTGTGATCGGAGAGATCCAGCACCCAGAGCATGGATTGTGGTGATGAAAAGTATTAACTTTATTATCCTTTCAGAATTCCTCAATAGAGATAGCGTTCCGATAAGGAAACGCGTTCTTTATGATAGTAGCGTCCACCATCAGATATAGATGGATGCGATGCCAATGCGCACCACCGCATACACCGATAGTTTTAAGAAGAATGAGGGAGGAGGTCTTAGATAATACTCTGGTCAATCGGTCCATAAGCTCAACCTTAGAGACTGTCACGTCTGACGAGAGGAATCTATGTCGGTTCACATAATCATCCTATTTAAGTTAAAATTAAATGCGGACAGTCGTAAACAAAGTGTAAACCCCAGAAAAACAAACTTGGAAAGATTCAAGTCAACCTTAGAGCTTAATCTATCAAGTGGGACATCTGGTATACCCAGAACCCCACTAGAATTGGAGAGGTCTGTAGGGAATCTGTCTGACCTCCTAATAAAATTAAGAAGGCCAAACGGATGAATTATAGAAAGCACAGGCGAAAACGCAAGGCTTCCTAAGCATTGAAACTTATTTACCAGCAACAATATGCAGAAAATATAACTCTTTGAAACTTACTTCCCAAATAGTATACCCCTTCGGGAACACGTTATCAAGAGTTAGATCAGGTTTAGACCGTCGACTAACGACTGGGCATGCGCACAATCGACAATCACAACTAAGAAGTTAAAATGGGCAATTGGTTCATTACAGCCCTATAAATCTCAAGACATAAACGGCATATCACTAGTTTTCCTGAAGATCGGTAAGGAAATACTCATTTCCCGTATCAGGAAGATACTGTTAGGTAGTCTTGCCCTCGGATACATACCGAGCGCTCGGAGTAGTGCTATGGTGGTCTTCATCCGCAAGGCAGGGTAGAATGACATCACCAACCTAAAGTCCTTCAGACCCATCAGCTTGACATCGTTTTTACTGAAAACATTGGAAAGGCTGGTGGACTATAACATTAGAAGCACTCTGATGAAGCAGAGTCCGCTGCATACAACGCAGCATGCATATAGAGCAGGCAGTTCTACGGACACGGCATTTTATCAGCTGAAGAGCATGTTAAGCTTAGCTGTTGGTAATAAGGAGACAGCAATATGCGCCTTCTTGTATATAGAAGGCTCCTTTGACAACGCGTCTCATGATACGATACCAGCAGGTGGATACTTGCATTATTGGGGTATAGACCAGCCATCGCATCAACGGACGAAGGTAGGGGCTTCATGCATGTCGTAGCACAATCAGAAAGTAATAGAGTACATCGAAAGTAATAGAGTACCAACGATAATGAGATGGCTATACCTTACATGCTTATGCTTACATATGGAATGATAGTATGGGGTGGGGAGCGGCTTATCACCGTAAAAAGACAACTGCAGAAGTTCCAAAGAATGGGCGTGGTCCAACATTTCTTTTCCACATTTATGAAGGGTGTTACTAGCAATATACCTTTAAAATTTGGTGACTTAAGTTTTCAAATTGCGCAAGATATATGGGTTTATCGATTTACACCAACAGGTGTATCGGTTTAGGTAGGTGGAGTGGGCGTGACCATCCAATTTTTTTTATCGGTCTTTGGGGGAGTTACCAGTAACATACCTGAAAAATTTTGCGACTCTAGCTTGCAAATTACGGCAGATATGCGCATTTAAAATTTCTAGGGACGAAGTTCCTGGGGTTGGCGGATGTGGGCGTGGTCAAAAAATTGGTATGCCATTCTTTGGAGGAGGTTACCAGCAAATTACCTTCCAAGTTTGGTTACTCTATCTTTAAAATGTTCGGAGATATACGGAGTTATCGATTTACAATCGGAATTGTCGATTATAGGCGCAGGTGTGGGCGTGACACCACAAATTTGTTATCGGTTCTTAAAGGCGACTACCAGTAATATACCTACCAAATTTGACGTTACCTACTCAAAAACTGTGGAAGATATAGCCATTTGAAAATTTTAGAGGCGGGGTTGATGGAGGCGTCGGAGGTGGGAGTGGCACATGCCGATCTTTCAAGGACCTCGCCAACAACCTACCAACCAAAATTAGTGACTGTATCCATTGAATTGTGAGAGATATGTGGAATTTACTGCTATCGGAAATCTAAATGTATCGATAATTCAGAAACTGAGGCAGTTATCGATAAAATATTCAAACTTGATCTGCGCCTGGTGTACGAGATCTTATTTTCCAAATTTGAAGTCTCTAGCTCTTATAGTCTCTGAGATCCGCGTGTTCACACAGACGGACAGACGGACAGACGGTCAGACGGACAGGGCTATATCGACTCGGCTATTGATCCTGATCAAGAATATATATACTTTATGGGGTCGGAGATGCTTCCTTCTGCCTGTTACATACATTTGCACAAAACCATTGTACCCTTTTTACCCATTTTTAATGGGTTCAGGGTATAAAAAGTAGGCAGGTTGAGATGGGAGTTGACCGGTCAGCTGCCGACTCAATAGTCCGAAATCGTTGAGTCTGGTCGGCGCATAGCCGTCTCATTTGCAGGATTCATTACCGGGTTAGATTTGTCATCGAATGCTTCAATGAGGACTCAGCCAACTTGCTGTGAACCGTTACGTCGAGGTTATACTCTTGGGCTGCAAGTGGGAGACGACATACAGTCGTCTCACGGAATCACCATATGTTGTCCAAAATGCGTGGACCGGTCTTTGGATTACATTCTGGCTCTACTGAGGATCCAGAATAGGATCGAGACCGAGACATGGAAGGTGATATACAGCAAGAACAGTGGTGGATGGGCACTCCCGCTTATCGGGAGAAACTATCCAAGAAGATGATTGAGGCATGGGGACACCAACTCTCCTTCCGGTGTGGGACCATTCACGTAAATGGTCACAAGATGAAAATTAGAGCAAATAAGCTATCTGATCCAATGGACAAGGAGGCAGATGTGGCGGATATTCCCACCACAACAGGCACTCCCGCTGCAAGACCGAGCAATCACCCAATGTAGCCCGTCTTGTCGGAGGACCTTACAGAGGAAGAGAAATTAGTGGATATGACGCTCGGTCATGAAGAAGTGATGGGGGATGATGACGTCCCAATGTTTACCAAGCAACACCTTGGTCTAGCCCTGGTGCAGGAGCCATGGATGTATGATTACAGTAAGGGCCTATATACAATTGATTCAAAGATAATCTGTGATCGGAGAGATCCAGCACCCAGAGCATGGATTGTGGTGATGAAAAGTATTAACTTTATTATCCTTTCAGAATTCCTCAATAGAGATAGCGTTCCGATAAGGAAACGCGTTCTTTATGATAGTAGCGTCCGCGTACTTCACAGGAGATGGAGCCTGCCCACCATCAGATATAGATGGATGCGATGCCAATGCGCACCACCGCATACACCGATAGTTTTAAGAAGAATGAGGGAGGAGGTCTTAGATAATACTCTGGTCAATCGGTCCATAAGCTCAACCTTAGAGACTGTCACGTCTGACGAGAGGAATCTATGTCGGTTCACATAATCATCCTATTTAAGTTAAAATTAAATGCGGACAGTCGTAAACAAAGTGTAAACCCCAGAAAAACAAACTTGGAAAGATTCAAGTCAACCTTAGAGCTTAATCTATCAAGTGGGACATCTGGTATACCCAGAACCCCACTAGAATTGGAGAGGTCTGTAGGGAATCTGTCTGACCTCCTAATAAAATTAAGAAGGCCAAACGGATGAATTATAGAAAGCACAGGCGAAAACGCAAGGCTTCCTAAGCATTGAAACTTATTTACCAGCAACAATATGCAGAAAATATAACTCTTTGAAACTTACTTCCCAAATAGTATACCCCTTCGGGAGCACGTTATCAAGAGTTAGAACAGGTTTAGACCGTCGACTAACGACTGGGCATGCGCACAATCGACAATCACAACTAAGAAGTTAAAATGGGCAATTGGTTCATTACAGCCCTATAAATCTCAAGACATAAACGGCATATCACTAGTTTTCCTGAAGATCGGTAAGGAAATACTCATTTCCCGTATCAGGAAGATACTGCTAGGTAGTCTTGCCCTCGGATACATACCGAGCGCTCGGAGTAGTGCTATGGTGGTCTTCATCCGCAAGGCAGGGTAGAATGACATCACCAACCTAAAGTCCTTCAGACCCATCAGCTTGACATCGTTTTTACTGAAAACATTGGAAAGGCTGGTGGACTATAACATTAGAAGCACTCTGATGAAGCAGAGTCCGCTGCATACAACGCAGCATGCATATAGAGCAGGCAGTTCTACGGACACGGCATTTTATCAGCTGAAGAGCATGTTAAGCTTAGCTGTTGGTAATAAGGAGACAGCAATATGCGCCTTCTTGTATATAGAAGGCTCCTTTGACAACGCGTCTCATGATACGATACCAGCAGGTGGATACTTGCATTATTGGGGTATAGACCAGCCATCGCATCAACGCACGAAGGTAGGGGCTTCATGCATGTTGTAGCACAATCGGAAAGTAATAGAGTACATCGAAAGTAATAGAGTACCAACGATAATGAGATGGCTATACCTTACATGCTTATGCTTACATATGGAATGATAGTATGGGGTGGGGAGCGGCTTATCACCGTAAAAAGACAACTGCAAAAGTTGCAAAGAATGGG